>PVJC01013288.1:0-33013 GCA_004026665.1 Murina feae
CACACACACACACACACACACACACACAAAGGCGCCTGGCAGACTGGGGCCATCATAGGACATCCACTGAGGGGTCCCAGACTGTGAGAGGGCACAGACCAGACTGAGGGACTCCCTCCACCCCAAGTGCACAAATTTTTGTGCACCGGGCCCCTAGTATCTATATAACTTAAAGAGGTAATGATTTAAGTAGCTCAATAGTGAGTGTCAACCTATGAAGCAAGAGGTCATGATTGGAGTCATAGTTTGATTCACGGTTGGGGGCACATGCTCAATCCCCAGTGGGGAGCATGCAGGAAGCAGTAAATCAATGATACTCTCTCATCATTGATGTTTCTATCTCCCTCTCTCATCCTCTCTGAAATATATATCCTATCTAATAAGAGGGAATATACTAATTGACCCTCACGCCATTGCAAAGATGGCAGCACCCACAGCCAATAAGGAGGGAATTTGCTAATTGACTGCCATGCCCTCAAAGATGGCAACGCCCACAGCCACAAAATGGTGTCACCCAGTCCCCTCAGTCCCCCAGGCCCCAGGGAAGGCCCAAGGCACAGGCAAGCCTTGGATGGTGGCTGCCCAGCCACCCAGGGCCGCCCAAGGCTTGCACTGCTGAGGTGTGATGGCAGCAGCAGAGGTGTGATAGGGGTGTCACCTTCCCATGATTTCCAGGTCATCTCCCATGCTGAGGACCCCCGGATTGTGAGAGGGGGTAGGTCAGGCTGAGGGACCATCTCTCCAGTACATGAATTTTCATGTACTGGGCCTCTAGTCTATGCTAATAAAGAGCTAATATGCTAATGGTCGATATACTGCAATGGGTAATGACCAGGTCATTAGTATATTAGCTGAGGTGTTGGTTAGAAGATGGGACAGAAGCGGGGAGATGCCTGGAGGAGATGGGACCATACTGTGCCAAGGAGGGCAGGGGTGAGAGCGCATAGCGGCCCCCTCCTCAGTCCTTTGCCACCCACCTCTTGCACTCTGAGTGCCCCGCTGCCCACCTGCCAGGAGAAGGAACACAGCACAGCAGGCAGGAGGCTGCCATACTCTCCTCCGGTGCTATGATGACGGGGTGGAGCCACTGCGTTGCTCCTGAGACGGGATGGAAGTGGGGAGGCGCCCAGAAAAGGTGAGACTAGGCCTATGCAACTCAAGGGACTGAGGGAGGGGCTTGAAGTGGCCAGAGAAAGCCAGAAGGTTTGGGGGCTGGGCCAGATGTGCCGGAGCTCTGCATGGAGAGGTTTGGGTGTCAAGGCAGGGCAGCACCACGTGATTTTAAATCGCATTCTGGGCTGTTAGTATATATATTAAAGCCTAAGTGACTGGCAGACTGTTTGACCCACTGACTGGTAGCTATGAAATGCACTGACCACCAGGGAGCAGATACTCAATGCAGGAGCTACCAAGCTGCGTGACTTGGCAGCTGCGGTTCTCAGGTGACACACCCAGAACCAGAGAGGAGGGAGCCCGATTCTGGGGTGTGTCACCCGAGAACTGCCCTCTCACAATCCAGGACCCCTCAGGGGATGTCCAAGAACTGGTTTCAGCCTGATCCCTGCAGGCCAGGCTGAGGGACCCCACCAGTGCACCAGGCCTCTCTAGTCCATTGGCTTCCCAGTAGGCTTCTAGCCCATTGCAGAGGTCATGGGTCTGGCCCTTACAGAAACTTTTTGACTCAATTAGCTAAATTATGAGATGTGGAGGACCTACTAGCTGCAGCGCCAACATCTGGTGCCCATGCCGCCCATCCACAATTTCCAGTGGAGGCAGCAAATTTTCCTGCTACCACTCTCTGATGGGAAACTGGCCACAGCTTCCCTCCTTCCAGGCAGACAGGAGGGCAACCTCCAGGGAGGGTAGGAGGCAAAAAAGCAGTTCAGGTGGGAAGAAGGAGGTTCCCACTGCCACAGGACACCACCTGGGTCGAAGAGCCTGGCTGGGAGCCTGACATTGAGCAAGGTCCTGCCCTAGGCTGACTAGATTCCAGGTTAAATGAATCCTATATGCTAAATAATTACATTTTGCAGCTAAGTGCCCACAAGTCATCAGTTACCCCCAAACTTAGGGTAGAGTGAGGTGAAAGAAGCCAGACAGATACAGAGAAAGTGACATAATATTGGGAGAAGAGAGGAGGAAACTCAGTTCTGGATTGTGGCACCCAAAAACCGTCCTCTTGCAATTCAGTCCCCTTGGGGGATGTCGGAGAGCCAGTTTCAGTCCAATACCCACAGGCTAGGCTGAGGAACCCCACTGGTGCATGAATCCATGCACTAGGCCTCTAGAGTGTGTGTGTGTGTGTATGTGTGTGTGTGAAGAGGTAATGCTTCAAATGGCCATTACTAATGTTGATATATGGAAACTTCTGATCACACTTAACAATTACCAAAAGTAAATGAAACAGCATATCCTATCATTCTCTGTAGGCTAGAAAAACATACTGTACTGAGTTAATTCTTAAAGCAAGAGAAATTTAAGAAGGTATAAAAAATAACAGTGTTGGCAGTGTACTGAAAATTAGATATAACTTAATAATTCCTCAGATTTTATTTGTTTCTGCCAATGACCTGCAGAAAAATGACTCTTAGCTTCTGTACATATCATGTGATAAAAGAGAATATTTTTGAAGTGCCATTGAATGTAAATGAGAATTAACACTAAACTGTACTTTTGATATCCCTTTTGTCTTTATTTATTTGCACATAAAGCATTATATATTTATTAAGTACACCTTTCTCTCTAAACTTTATTAGAATCTCATGAATTTCTGATGTAAATCATCTCTGCCAAGCAACAGCTTTTGCATGCATTTCAAAGCACAAAACGACTGGATTAAAATCGAACTTATTTTATTTCAACCAGCAATAACAATAACAAAAAAAGCATAGTGTGCTATTTTATACTATACTTCCTTCTGGCCACTGTAATTCAAAAGCTAACTCTAATATGTTGAAATGTTTTTATATTTATTCCCCTTGAGACAGCTTTGCTTAGAATACTGACCTATCAAACTAAACTACTTTGTTTCATGATTTTACCTAAATGAATTATAAATGTCTATATGACAATCTTAAAAAACACACAACTCCATTTTTCTCCACATCCTCGCCAGCACTTGTCATTTGTTGATTTGTTAAAGATAGCCATTCTGACAGGTGTGAGATGGTTTCTCATTGTTATTTCGATTTGTATATTTCGGATGATTAGTGACTTTGAGCATTTTTTCGTATGTCTCTTGGCCTTCTGTATGTCCATTTTCGAAAAGTGTCCATTTAGATCCTTTGCCCATTTTTGATTGGATTATCTCCCTTTTGTTAAGTTGTATGAATTCTCTGTAAATTTTGGAGATTAAACCCTTATCAGAAATACCATTGGCAAGTATGTTCTCCCATGCAGTGGACTTTCTTGTTGTTTTGTTGATGGTTTCTTTTTCTGTGCAGAAACTTTTTATTTTGATGTAGTCCCATTTGTTTATTTTTCTTAGTCTCCATTGCCTTAGGAGCTGTCTGTAAAGATATTGCTACGACATATGTCTGCTATTTTGCTGTCTATGGAGTCTTGTAGGATTTTTATGGTTTCCCATCATACATTTAAGTCCTTTAGCCATTTTGAGTTTATTTTTGTATATGGTGTAAGTTGGTGATCTAGTTTCATTTTTTTTTGCATGTATCTGACCAAATTTATCAGCACCATTTATTGAAGAGACTGTCTTGACTCCATTGTATGCCCTTGCCTCCTTTGTCAAATATTAATTGAGTGATGACACAGGTACTACGGGCGAGGATATGTAGAAAAAGGAACCCTTCTACACTGCTGGTGGGAATGCAGACTGGTACAGCCACTGTGGAAGACAGTATGGAGTTTCCTCAAAAAGTTAAAAATGGAACTCCCATTTGACCCAGTAATCCCACTTCTAGGAATATATCCCAAGAAAACAGAAACACCAATCAGAAAGGATATATGCTTCCCTGTGTTCATAGCAGCACAATTTATAATAGCTAAGATTTGGAAACAGCCTAAGTGCCCATCAGCAGATGAGTGGATTGAAAAACTGTGGTACATCTACACAATGGAATACTATGCCGCTATAAAAAAGAAAGAACTTTCACCATTTGCAACAGCATGGATGGAACTAGAGAGCATATGCTAAGCAAAATAACCCAGTTGGAGAAAGATATCACATATCTCACTCATATGTAGGATACAATGGTCAACATACTTTGATGAACAGGAAAAGATCCAGAGACAAATGGCAGGGTAGGGGGGGAGGGGTTAGAGAGCAACCAAAGGACTTATACACATGCATATTAGCATAACCAATGGACACAGACACTGGAACAGTGGGGGCTTGCCCAGGGTGGAAATGGTTGGGCGCGGGGCGGGGGGGGGGGGGGGGGGGGGGGGGGGGGGGGGGGGGGGGGGGGGGGGGGGGGGGGGTCAAGTGGAGAAAAAGGAGACTTATGTAAAACTTTAGACAATGAAAATAAAAAATAAACAATAAATACTTCATGATGAAATGAAAGTTTACTAAAGGAAATGTGATCAATAGTCCAGGCAAGATTTTTTGTAAACATTTAGCAGATTATGTACCACCTATAAATCAAGTGACACTGAAACAGATGAGTCACCAAGGGCATATTTAGTGAAATTACAGTAGTCTCCCTCTTTCCCACCATGAGGCATATGTTCAAGGACCCCCAGTGGATGCCTGAAACTAGGGAGAGTACAAAACCCTATATACACTATGTTTTTTTTCCTATGCACAGATACCTACGAAAAAGTATGATTTATAAATAAGGCATAGTAAGAGATTAACAAAAATAACTAATAAAATACAAATTTGTATAACAGTATCTATAATAATAAAAGGTAATATGCTAATTAGGCCAGATGTCTTCCAGACGTCATACTGGACATCCTTCCTGACAATGCCGGGGCTGGAGGGAAGCCAGTCTGGGCCCTGGGTGCCTGCAGGTGGCTGGAGCACAGAAGCTGTCCGGGTCCCGGGTGACTGCCAGTGGCCAAAGGAAGGAGCCTGGGTGCCAGGTGCCAGAGGAAACCAATACCAGCAGCCCGGGTCCCAGGTGCCAGAAGGAAGCCAGTGCCAGCAGTCCGGGTAAGGAAGGACTACTCTTGCACGAATTTTCATGCATCTGGCCTCTAATACTGTAATAAAGGTTATGTGAATGTGATCTCTCTCTCTCTCTCTCTTTCTCTCATAAGCAATCTGATAACTGAAATGGCTAGTGGGCAGGTAGTATATACAGTATGCTAATATAGGACAAAATTTATGACCCAGGCTGGACAAAGCAGGACAGCATGAGATTTTATCACATTACTCAAAACCATACATAGAACTGTTTATTTCTGGAATTTTCCATTTAATGTTTTCTGGCCATGGTTGACTGTAGGTAACAAACCATGGAGAGTGAAACCATGAATAGGGAGGGACTTCAATGATTAAGAAATGCTTGGAGCCATTATCAGATCAGTAATACTAGGATAAAAGAATAAAAAATAAAATGTAAAGAATGTTCAATCAAGTCCTTAAACTCAATACTTACAATTTATAAAGTATTTAATGTAAATTCACTTTGGCTATATGGCATTAATATCTGGAAGAAAAAGTTCTTCCATGTATAAAAATTTAAATTTTTTTCAACTAGTTATTTAAGATTTTAAATATTATATAGCAATGTTCTGTGTATGTGTGCGTGTGCGTGTGTGTCTGGGTATAAGAAAATTAAGATGACAATATATGATGATGAAAACAGCAATACATTCTCGATGTACTGTTTTCTTACTAAGGTTCAGCCCCCCATAAAAGCTACCAATGACAATAGTGTGAAAAAAAATGTGATCCTATGCCTATGTGCCACATAACCAATTACTATAATCATAAAACAGGTGCAGTTTACTTTTCCAGATTCATAGAAAAATGAAATTTCCTTACATGTTAGACTGTTGCTGGTCCTACGAGTAAGGGTGTGTTAATACCATTCTCACACTTACTCCTCTCCATGATAACTGTGGATCATCTAAGACGAATGGAGGAGTTTTTGCTTCATGCAACACATCTTCTGACAACCGCTTCTATGTGAATGATCTCAAAAGTATCTTTCCTTCTCATCCCGAGTTCTAGACTCACTTTCCAACCTTCTGAATAGATTCAACAAACACATCAAATTCAATCTATTTAAACCTCATCTTGATCTCTTTCTCTTAATAGATTCACTAAATCTGTCAATGAAGCAGAGATTACAGTGACAGTTAAAATCTTCCAATTCAACTAAATTTCTCCTTTTCTTTACCACTCAACTGGGGACAGTGGGGGTGGGGAGGATGGGAGGATGGGGGGAGGTACAATGGGAGGAAAAGTTAAAACCGGAAGAACCAGGTCTTAGAAAGGGCAAGAATCAGAACAGCTCCAGGAATCTAGGTTGGGGAACAAATGGAAATCCCTCTATGGTAGCAATATCAGTATACATGAACTTCAATCATTTTCAATCTAGGTAGAGTACTTTTAGTTCCAAGTAGAATGTAGTATGTAATGGCAAACCCTATTCTTGTGTAAAAACAATACAAAAAAACTTTTAAATGTAACTTTTTTTAAAAGTCATGTAAGGTATCTAAGTGCATGATTATATTAACTAAAATTCCACAGGACAGTATTCTGTAATAAGACATGTTCTTGCTTGGGGAGCACTTGCTGATTCCAGGCACAATGTGAAGCACAGGCTTGGGTCCCACAGAAGGTGTGAAAATTTGGAAACTGCAGACTCACTAAACATACACCCAGTTTTCTCCATGGACCACTTAATGAATTCGGGAGCCTCAAAGGAGGCTAGAGAGCAACTGTTAAAACAGACTGAAATTTCTTATAATCTTGTGATATGAGATTAAAAGAATAAATTTAGAAAATTAAAATGTATAACTAAAAGTATAAGTGAAAAAATAGAATAACGATAAAAAAATTCCATCAATGCCAAAGAAGGCAACAAAGAAAAACTAAAAAGAAATGGAAAGATGTCAAATAGGGGGGAAAAAGCAATGTGGTAGACTTAAATCTAGCAATTATATTAAATGTAAGTGAACAAGAAAAGGTTATCACTGGACAAAAAAATAAAATCCAGCCCTACTCTTAGAAGAAACACTTTAAATATTTAAATTT
Source organism: Murina feae (assembly GCA_004026665.1). Classification (NCBI taxonomy): domain Eukaryota; kingdom Metazoa; phylum Chordata; class Mammalia; order Chiroptera; family Vespertilionidae; genus Murina; species Murina feae. The sequence goes on from PVJC01013288.1 coordinate 7,175, forward strand.
ACATTTAAATATAAGAACACAAGAAGGTTAAAATAAAAAAGATGAGGAAAATATGCCATGAAAACCATAACCAAAAGAAAGCTGGTATGGCAATATTTATACCAAATATATTAAACTTTATATCCAAAAAAGTATTACGACAGTTAATAAAAACACTTAATAATAATTAAAGGGTCAATTCATAGAAAATAAAATAATCTGAAATTTACATTCAGCAAATAAATACAGAAGTGCATATACAACTACTGTCAGAGACTTTTCTCATTAGCTGATAGAAGCAGATTATAGAAATAAATGAATTTATATTAATTTAGAAAATATTAACAACTTAATTGTTGGGCCTGCAAAAGAGCAAACCAAACAACAGTAGAATATACATTTTTCCTAAAACATTCACCAACATGTCTTTTGCTGAGCCATTTAATAAATTTCAAAAAACTAAAATGATATAGGATATAAGTTTAGATGGTTGAAGAACAAAATAGAAATAAAAATTAGAAAGATAAACTGAATAAACCCACTTAGAAATTAAGCAACACACTCCAAAACAGCCTGTGGGTCAAAGAAAAAAAAATCATAATAGATATTTTAAAATTCTTTTAATTAAATGACATTTAAAATAGAACATTGTCAAACTCATGGGATGCAACTTAAAGCTCTGATTAGAGAGAAATTTAAAACTTTCCAGATATATATTTAAAAAGAAGCAAGGTCTTAAATCAATGATATAAAATTCTTTCTGAATAAACTTTAAAAAGAACAGCAATAAAACCCAAAAAGACTATAAGAAAGAAAATTATCAAACTAAGAGTAGAAATCAGTAAAACAAACAGACATTCAAGAGGAAGAAAACAACTAGAGATTGGTTCTTTGAAAAGGTATGTAAATAGATAAACTCTTAGCAAGATAAGAGGAGAAAACACAAAGGAATGAAAAAGGGGAATTACTACAGATATTACAAGTAAGGAGAAGAAAACTTAAAAGGCATTATTGAACAACTTTATGCTAATTAATTAGAAAATGTTGATAAAATGGGCATATTCCTTGAAAAAATACATCTACAAAAACTAATGGAAGAAAAACATAGAAAATCCACATAGTATATATAATTACAACTAAAAAGATCAACTCCAGAATTTAAAGCCTTCTCACATGTTCCCTTTCCCTTCCAAGCCCAAACTCATTCCCCCACAAAAAATAAAAAAATAATAATAAAAATAAAAATAACAACTACAGGCCCAGATGGTTTCACTAATGAAATTCTAACAAAGATTTAAAATAGAATGAGTACCAATTTTATTCAAACCCTTTTAGAAAATAGAATTGGACTGTAACCTGTGTAACCTTGATAGCAAAATCCAAAAGACATTATAAGAAGGAAAAATTACATTAAACATGTCTTGTTAACATAGAAAAAATCCAAAATAAAATATTGGCAAATTTAATCCAGCAATATATTAAAATGTTAATGCAAACATTTTTTCCAAAAAGAAAGCATTTAATTATCAGGCTGGGAAAGCTACGGATCTTGACTAAAAATCTCACTGCAATATTATCACCTAAAAAAACACAAACATTACGATATCCTTTTTTAAAAAATATATTTTTATTCATTTCAAAGAGGAAGGGAACATTAGTGGTGAGAAAGAATCACGGATAGACTGCCTCCTGCACACCGCCCCCTGCTGGGGAGTGAGCCTGCAACCCAGGTGGTGCCCCGACCAGGAATGGAAGCATGATCTCCTGGCTCCTAGGTAGACACTCAGCCACTGAGCCTCATCAGGGCAAGGTATTCTTGATAGCATAAGGAATAATGGATGCAGAGTTTCAAAAATAAAACCATCTATAATGAAAGGTTTTAGATAGATGGCAAGTGTTCTATGCATTCCAAACCATTCACTTGCTCATCACTCCATATATGAGAGATGAACAGTTACAGAGAAGAGAGCCAAGAGCAACGTCTCCAGTCAATCAGCAGAAACAAAGACATCCCCCCACTTTCTAATGCCAGCCTCTCAGACAGAGCAAGTAAGATATGAGCTGTGAAAAACCAAATCAGTTTTCTTTCTACCCATATCACTGTTCCATATATTTCTATTGCCTGGGACAAATTTTCCCACCAGAAGCTTCATGCTTTAGCTCTAATATATTTGAGAAGATTACTACATAACTCAGAAAAACAGGTAATCATAAGTTAATTATGCATTCTTTGTGGTTTGTAAATTTACAGTTTAGGCTGACAACTAAATTCCAGAAAAAATTTCTTCTACCTTCCTGGACCAACCAAACAAAAAACAAAAGAAACAAAAAAATCCTTATTAATAAGCCATGAAGTCAAATTTGAATTTTTTAAAACGTGGTATTCTCAAAATTAATTTAGAAAAATGAAGATTTAAGAGGAAAGCTGTCAATTAAGTGCTCTTTATATTTTATAAATCCTGTTCAGTTCTGCCATCTGTCCAGTTTAAAGTTCACTACTCAAGGAGTTTCTGAACAAGTTTCGATAATTTTCCAGATGTTTTCTGCTAAATTTCAGTTCTGAGAGGCAAAGTGGCAGGTTCAAATCCCCAAATGCAAAGATTCTGTGAACTAATAGCAATTTCACATTACTAAACATTAAAACAAACATGAAGCATGAAAAGGTATTCTATAGAATAGCTAGCCAAGAACATGATTTCTAAATTTTAAAAAGAAAGCTTACTGCATGTATACTTAATGTCCTGGCAATTAACAAGTAAGGAAGGTATCTGGGAAAGCCAAATAAAATCAAGTAGGAAACATGAGTAAATAAGCCCATATATCTTGGTATAAAAGCCAAGATCAATTTAATCTAGATCAGCATCACATCATGCCTAGAATTATATTGTGTCTTCCAGTTAATTTCACTTTAGTCAGGTACATGCCCCAAATCCATTTGAAAATCTAAATCTTCCACAAACATTTTCACTGTGTCATTCCTCAGTGACACTATAGCTCCCTCTTATCTATCAACCAAGTCTAAACTAAACTCTGGTTGTTCAGGACCACTATGATTTGACCTAATCTAATCTACCCAACATTATTTCTGGAGATGAGAATGGTGAATTAATTACGGCTACAAATTTTCTGCAATTCCTCCCTTCATTTCCTTAATGTAGAGTGGCCCTTTGACTAACACAGACTAACAAAATGTGGCAGAAGTGATAGTGTGCAACTTCTGATGTGTGGCCTCAAGGGGACTTTCAGTTCCTGCTCTTGCCTTTTTAAGGTAAGAAATCTGGGCTGCCCTGACCGGTTTGACTCGGGATAGAGTGTCAGCCTACGGACTGAAAGGTCCCGGGTTCCATTCAGGTCAAGGGCATGTACTTTGGTTGCTGGCACATCTCCAGCAGGGGGTGCAGGAGGCAGCTGATAGATGTTTCTCTCACATTGATGTTTCTAACTCTCTATTCCTCTCCCTTCCTCTCTGTAAAAAGTCAATAAAATATATTTTAAAAAAAGAAAGAAAGAAAGAAACCTGGGCTCTCCTGCTGGATAAGCCATATGGGAGGGAACCAGCTCATGGCCCCAACTAATCACCAAACTTGGGCACAAGGTCATCTGGTCTGTCTTCTAACAGATACATGTCACATTTTTTAATAGACTAGAAGTAGCAATGACAATAATTTTCTAGATTCTAGATTCAGTTATTTTATTTAAAGATAATTTTTTTGTTTATTTTAATGTTATAGTTTAGAGTAGCTCCACCTCTCAATGATAATGTTTTTGTTATAGCCCATATGCTAAAAAATTTAATGTACACTACACTTAATGTATCAAAATTAACCAAAATTCCAAAGATAATTATAAATGAAATATAAGTATATAAATTAAATGGCACAGCTTTTCTATATTAAAATTCATATGTAAAATAAGATTGGCCACTATTGAGAAATTCTCTATGTTAAATAAACAGATACTGATATAAAAAGTACCTTATTAAGATACTTAAATTTTCACAAAAATAGCTTATAGAAATAATTAAGTATTTTTAAATAGCTGAATGAAACCCTGTACCTAAAAGCAAATTACAATATTTCATCACTCTTTCTTCAGTTTTTTAGAACCTACCGGAGAGATTCAGCCATTCGCCTCAAATCTTCATTTTGCTGTTTTAAGCGTTCAAGCTTTGCCAGAATCTTGGACAGTTCTCGACTAGAGTGATCAGGGTGGTCATTATCTCGTACCAAATGGCCACCTATATAAAACAGCAAGGTCCCCCAGGCAAAAAGAATGAGCATAATCCAACGCCAGGAACCAGTCCATGGCCGCATTTTCAGATTTTCAACTCACTCCCCTGGCTTTCTGGAGCTCAAAGAATCGCAAACATCTTAACAGTTTTCTGTTAGTGCAAAGGTAGTAAGTAGCCTTCTGCTGTTTCAACACATGATGATTCAGACAAATTAGTGTCTCTGGTAGTCCTGTGGTGAATCTTTCAAAGAGGTCTTCTGGTATGAGTAGGAAGCTTTATTGTCCTGGGCTTCATGGACTCTCTATGCTGTGGAAAGAGTAAGATACGTATTTATTTAGGATATATAAAAACAGAATATGCTGAAATTCATGGAGTTAAAGGAAACACATTGGTGTTGTCTGGCCAACAGGCTGGTAAATAACTAAGTGCCAACAATAAGAAGTAAAAAGCAAAAGCTTTTAGGTCTGCATATTAAATCAACCATGTACATCAGAGCACTACCAGATAAATTAACTCTAAACCTGAAAGTCCTCTAAGCTCCACTATCACCTTACTTTCTTATTTATATCATTGTGCAAGAGGTCATATATGAAGATTAAAAGATTATATATTTGAATAATCAATCAAACTAAGCAAAATGTATTCAACCATATAATTGGAGTTATTCTTTCCATTATCTCAAAAAGAAACATGTTCTCTTTATGAGTGAATTCATTCCTACCAGATCTCAACACCATTCTACCTTCATCTCCCTGCTCAGCAGCCATTTTACCACTTAAGTTTGCAGGTGATAGGCAAACTGTCACTTTTAGGATACATTCTAAAAATGACATACGTATTAGCCAAGCAAAGGTTATCAGGGCCATTAAAAAGCTGGCAACCACTCCAAACATCACAATAAAGGTTCATATGGATTAGGCTAAATTACTCCTTCCTCAAATTTATTTAAAAACTAGGGGCCCAATGCACAAAAAAGTGTGCACTTGGGAGATCTATCAGCCTGACCTGTGCCCTCTCACAGTCTGGGACCCCTCTGGGGGTGTCCACCTTCTGGTGTGCCTGGTCAGCCTGGGTGAGGGGTTGACAGCTGTTTTCAGAATTTCAGGCTGCCCACAGCTTCCATTGACCCAATGTCCCAGCAAGGCTGGCTGGAAGCAGCCTGCAAACAGTTTCACTCCTGCTGCAATGGACACTGCCTGTTTACTCAGGTCCGTGAGTGGCGGCCTCCATGTTGGCTGGGTTAATTTGCATACAGTCACTCTGATTGGATGGTGGGTGTGGCTTATGCGTCCCGAAGAAACGGTTAATTTTAATATTATGCTTTTATTAGTTAGGATACCAACAATTGCAATAGAAGTCTAATATGAGTTAAATCTTAGTAACTATACATCTTAAACTACAAATGCACGTGCTTTCTCAAGCCTGTTTATGGGTTTCATTTGTCATTTCTCCATGATTAGGCTTAGAATTCCCTTTGAAAACAAAACAATTTTCTCCCCAAAGGACAAATTTTCAAGCAAAGATATATTTGATACTTCCAGGGCTACATAAGAAAAGTCTTATCTCCAGGCATATAGGTCCTTATAAAATAAAGCGAGAAAATAAATATTTTCTATATACAAGATTGATTATGATGGAAACTTGGCCACTAATTAAACAATTATGAAAGACTACATAGAAAAGTTGGAGAAGATGCTTAGAAAATTAGAGCACAGAGCTGCCATTTTTCTACTTTTGAACTTCAAATCTCAATTGATTTTAAATGACTAAATATTTAAAGAGAAGAAAATCTCTTCAAATGAGGTCCTAGAAACATTCTAATTCCTTCCCATTTATTCCTACACTATTTTCCTCATTGTTACTGGATCACACTAGCTAAAACAAAGAATAAAACAGAATTATATTCACTGAGAATTATTTGAAAACTAAGTCAAAAAGCAATAATCTAAGAGAAAACTTGCTGTTCTCTGTGTTGTTTTAATTACTATTCTTAAGTCTAGTGAGAACACTCTCTTTATTGACCACTCACTGTTCTGTCTCAAAATCCTTTCTAAAACCCTGCTCCTCTAATAGCATGTATTGACTAAGAATAAGTAATGTCTTGCCAGAACTAGTTTGGCTCAGTGGATACAGCGTTGGCCTGTGGACTGAAGGGTCCCAGGTTCGATTCCGGTCAAGGGCATGTACCTTGGTTGTGGGCACATCCCCAGTAGGGGGTATGCAGGAGGCAGCTGATAGATGTTTCTCTCTCATCGATGTTTCTAACTCTTTATCCCTCTCCCTTCCTCTCTTTAAAAAATCAATAAAACACATATTTTTTTAAAAAAAGAATAAGTAGTCTATTCAACATCCCAGGTAAAAGATCCAGTCTACTTTTCATGTTATATAAAAAAAATGCAGATATTCAGGGCTTCCTGGTTAAAAACAGATTTTAAAAATGGATCCAGCCCTGGCCAGTTTGGATCAATGGATAGAGCGTCAGCCTGCAGACTGAAGGGTCCCAGGTTCGATTTCTGTCCAGGGCATGTACCTTGGTTGCAAACACATCCCCAGTAGGGAGTTGCAGGAGGCATCTGATCTATGTTTATCTCTTATAGGTTTCTAACTCTCTATCCCTCCCCTTCCTCTCTTTAAAAAATCAATAAAATACATATTTTTAAAAATGAATCCACTCTGATAAGGGATAAATTTAATTAAGTTAACAAAAGAAGTATTAAAATTTGAATTAATAATGTTTGTGACAACATATCTAACACTATAAAATGTTATCATACCATATGCTGAAAATATATCCTACTTAATTCTAAGCTATACCAATAAGATATTAAAACTTTTTAAATCTTTCTCTTCATAGTAAAAGTTTACTTAAGAAGATACCTGTAATAAAGGAAAATAAAGAGGTTTCCAAACAAGAATCACTTAAATAATAAAAAGATGCACTGTAACATTTTACCTAGAATTACAAAAAAAATCATAAATATTCAAAGCCAGCAAAAGTATAACATAAATTGAATACAAACAAGGGTTTACAGAAAAATAAATTTTGTTACACAAAGTACTTTAGGTTTTTATAAACCACCATCAAAAAGCCAAAATATTAAATTACGATATTTTGCAGCACTATTGCTATTAGATGAGTTGTAAAAAGCAAGAAATTATTATAGGAGCAAAAATGGTCACTTTCTTAATTAATATCATCATTTTAACTCTGTTTTTTGGAGAGAATGTTTCCCCAAACTTTATTGTTGTAGTAAAAATGGGATTAACAAAAATAAATCAAGTTAAAAACCATCATTGTCCATGTAATTTTCCTTAGCATGATTTAAAAGAGAAGTTATAAAATTTTTCCCTATTCCATAATAAATGCTTGCTTATGTATATCTTTATTGTCTGAACCATGCCTGCATAAATGAAAACTCCATGACTTTTGTCCATTTAGCTCACTGATGTATGCCAAGTACTTAGAGCAGTGTTTGGTACTTAGTGGTACTAATAAATATTTTTAAATAAATAAATAAGTAAATTAGTGAGTGTAGCATATGATACATAACACATATTAGTTTGACAATGACATAGAATCCAAGCACATTAGCTTTAATTGCATTTTATGTCCCAATTAATAAAGCAAATCTGAATGCAGACAGTGAGATAGTGTTATTTTTGTAAGGAAAACAGTTCAAAAATAAAGTTATTCATAAACTTTAGGATGTATTATTGTCAACATAAATCTTGCCAGGATACCCCTTAAATGATTAATATACACTGGCCTAAAAGGCCATAAGATCAACAGTCTTCAAGTTAGATTTTAACCATGAGAAAATAATTTATCTTGTCTTATTTTCCTCATCTGGAAGAAAGTATGTATAGCCTTTGATATGAAAGCTACTTAATTTATTGGTAGAAAAAATTATTAGTGTAAATATCTCAAATTTATTAATAAATATATTTCAACATTAACTACCCGAGATCATTTCCAACTATAATTTATATACTAGTGTTGTTGAGATTTCTTCTCAGAGTGGATTGTTTTCAAGTATTTATTAATTCATCCCTATTTGAGATTCATATACTACCCATTACCTAGAGAATATTAAATGGATTAAAATGTGTCAAGATTCCTTCCACACATTTATTTATTTAGTGATCCCACATATTTAAAGGTAGTATGTATTTAAATGATTCATTTCTTTTGGTACATATAAACGCATTGGGTTATAGCTAATTAATGTCTATAACAAAAAACGTAGCTTTTCAAAGCAATTTCTTAAATCTGGAAACTGCAATACCTCATCAAATAAGTTCAGGGGCTTTAATCAAGTTACTTAAATGAAGTTGACATATATAAAGCATTTACAATAATATTTGACATGAGGTGTTCAACAAAAGTAATTATCTCTGCTTATTCACTATGATGATATTAAGCTACCATACAGAGAATTCTGTACACAGTGAAAATAATCTTCCAAAAATAAACTTTTTTAGGAAAAAAAGGTTGAAAAATATTCTGTGCCAGCAAAACTGCACTATAAAAATTGTACATGGTTCTTATCAATATTTTTATTTACTTAATTTTTTTATTGCAAAAAGTATTACAAAGATTAATACATATCTCTTTTTTTCTCCCTGCCCTTCCCAGTCTCCCCTACCCCCCATGTTTTGTGTCCATTGATTATGCTTAAATGCATGCATAAAAGTCCTTTGGTTGATCTATAACGCGCCCCCCAACCCTCCTTGTCCTTTTTGCTGTAATTTGACAGTCTGTTTGATGCTGCTCTGCCTCTGTATCCATTTTTGTTCACCAGTTTATAATGGTTATTATTATCCATAGATGAGTGAGGACATGTGGTATTTTTCTTTCATTGACTGGCTTATTTCACTTAGCATTATGCTCTCCAGTTCCAACCTTGTTGCTGCAAATGATAAAATCTCCTTCCTTTTTACAGCAGCATAGTATTCCATTGTGTAGATGTACCACAGTTTTCTAATCTATTCATCTTCTGATGGGCACTTAGGCTGTTTAAGAACAAAGTAGGAGGGATCTCAATAGCAGACATCAAGCTGTATTATAAAGCCACTGTTCTCAAAACGGCCTAGTACTGGCACAAAAACAGACATATAGATCAATGGAACAGAACAGAGAACCCAGAAATCGACCCAAACCACTACGCTCAATTAATATTTGACAAAGGAGGCAAGAACATACAATGGAATAAAGACAGTCTCTTCAATAAATGGTGCTGGGTAAATCAGACAGATATATGCAAAAAAATAAAACTAGACCACCAACTTACACCATACACAAAAATAAACTCAAAATGGATAAAGGACTTAAATGTAAGACAGGAAACCATAAAAATACTAGAGGAATACAAAGGCAACAAAATCTCAGACATATGCCGAAGCTGTTTCTTCACCGATACAGCTCCTAGAGCATTGGAAACTGAAGGGAAAATAAACAAATGGGACTTTATCAAAATAAAAAGCTTCTGCACAGCAAAAGAAACCATCAGCAAAACAACAAGAAAGCCCAATGCATGGGAGAACATATTTGCCAATGTTATCACTGATAAAGGTTTAATCTCAATATTTATAATGAAAAGTATCTAGAACAAATCTACCATGTATTTTACCTAATTTTATACAAAACCGTGATTCATTTATACATTCATTCAAAAAATACTTATTGAGTCCCTATTACATAAAAGACACTGTCCTAGGCAATGGGGGTTATAGCAATGAGCAAGCAGAAAAAAATTTCTGCCCTCAAGAGGTAATATTCTAGTGGATTCTAATTTTTTTAAAAGCCTTTTTCCAAAAGCCTTTCTTGTAGTATCTAACATATTGACTGGTACAATCCTAATTAATAAAAGCGTAATATTAAAATTAACCGTTTCTTTGGGATGCATAAGCCACGCCCATCATCCAATCAGAGCGACTGTATGCAAATTAACCCAGCCAACATGGAGGCCGCCACTCACGGACCTGAGTAAACAGGCAGCGTCTGTTGCAGCAGGAGTGAAACTGTTTGCAAGCTGCCTGGGTGTCTCTCTGCTCCAGGAAACATCATATTTGCAACAAATGTCTCAATCCTAGGAGCTGAAGCAAACAGCAGGCTGGGCCTGACTTCTAATTAAACATTGTTTCATTATAGAAGCCAGAGCTGAAGCAGAGAGGAAGTTTCGTTACTAGGCCCCGGCTTAAAGGAACAGTGTATCAATTATAGAAGATAAACAAACCCCAAAAACCTGCTTCCAGCCAGCCTTGCTGGGACATTGGGTCAATGGGAGCTGTGGGCAGCCTGAAATTCTGCAAACAGCCATCAGCCCCTCACCCATGCTGGCCACACCCCAATGGGGTGAGGGACGTTACTGGGGGGCTTGGCCAGCCTACAAACAGCCACCAGCCCCTCACCCAGGCTGGCCACATCCCAATGGGATGAGGGACACCACTGGGGGGTTTGGCCAGCCTGCAAACAGCCATCAGCCCCTTACCCATGCTGGCCACACCCCAACAGGGTGAGGGACATTACTGGGGGGCTTGGCCAGCCTGCAAACAGCCATCAGCCCCTCACCAATGCTGACCACACCCCAATGGGGTGAGGGACGTTACTGAGGGGCTTGGCCAGCCTGCAAACAGCCATCAGTCCCTCACCCAGGCTGTCCAGGTACTCCAGTAGGGACCCAAAACATGAAGGGACTGTGGGCAGCCTGAAAACGGCCCTCAATCCATAACTCAGGCTGGCCACACCCCAATGGGGTAAGGATCCACACTGGGGGTCTAGGCCAGCCTGCAAACAACCATCAGCCCCTCACCCAGGCTGACCAGGCACACCAGTAGGACATCCCCAGAGGGGTCCCAGATTGCGAGAGGGCACAGGTCAGGCTGATGGACCTCCAGAGTGCACAAATTTTTGTGCACCGGGCCCCTAGTACTATTTATAACACTACTAGAGGCACAATGCACAAAATTCGTGAAACAGTAGGCCTTCTTTTCCCCGGCTGCCAGCACCGGCTTCCCTCTAGCACCCAGGACCCAGGATTCCCTCACATCCCTGGCTCTATCCGGAAGGACGTCCAGAAGGATGCCCAGTCTAATTAGCATATTATGCATTTATTATTATAATAGAAGCCTGGTGCATGAAATTCACGCACTGGTAGTGGGGTGGTGTTCCTCAGCCCAGCCTGCACCCTCTCCAATCTGGGGACCCCTCGAGGGATGTCCAACTGCCGGTTTAGGCCCGATCCCTGTAGGGCCTAAACCAGCAGTCGGATCCCTCTCACAATCCAGGACTGCTGGCTCCCCACCACTCACCTGTCTGACTGCTCCTAACTGCTTCTGCCTAGCAGCCTAATCACCTCCTAACCATTACCCTGCCAACCTGATTGACACCTAAATGTTCCCTCTGCCAGCCCGATTGCCCCCAACTGCCCTCTCCTGCAGGCCACCTTGTGGCAGCCATCATATGGACACATGGGGGAGGCAATCTTTGACCACATGGGGGTGGCCATCTTGTGTGTTGGAGTGATGGTCAATTTGCATACTGGTCATGAATAATTAGCATATCAGGGCTAATTAGCATATCCCTCTGTTGTTATTGTATTGCAGTGACGGTCAATTTGCATACTGGTCCTGACTAATTAGCATATCTGGTCGTGACTGTGAGGGTGTCATGATCAATTTGCATATTACCCTTTTATTAGTATAGACTAGAGGCCCGGTGCACGAAATTCATGTGCAGAGTGTGAGTAGGGGGTGAGGGTGGTGTCCCTCAGCCCAACCTGCATCCTTTCCAATCTGGGACCCCTTGAGGGTTGTCCGACTGCCCATTTGGCCCAATCCCATCAGTGGGATTGGACCTAAATGGGCAGTTGGACATCCCTTTCATAATCCAGGACTGCTGGCTCCCGACCTCTCGCCTGTTGATTGCCCCTAACCATTCCCCTGCCAGCCTGATCAAAGCCTAACTGCTCCTGTGCCGGCCTAATTGCCCCTAACTGCCCTCCACCTGCCAGGATGGTTCCCCCCCCAAATGTCCTCCCCTGAAGGCTTGGGTCCTTCCTAACTGCCCTCCACTGCAGACCTGCGTCCCACCCAACTACCTTCCCCTGCAGGCCTGGGTCCCCCCAACTGTCCTCCCCTGCAGGCCTGGGTCCCTCTCAACTGTCCTCCCCTACAGACCTGGGTCCCTCCCAAGTGCCTTCCCCTGCAGGCCTGGGTCCCACCCAACTGTCCTCCCCTGCAGGCCTGGGTCCCTCCCAACTGCCCTCCCCTACAGACCTGGGTCCCTCCCAACTGCCCTCCCCTGCAGGTCTAGGTCCCTCCCAACTGCCCTCCCTTACAGACCTGGGTCCTCCTCAACTGCCCTCCCCTGCAGGCCTAGGTCCCTCCCAACTGCCCTCCCTTTCTGGCCTACTTGTGGCGGCCATCTTTGACCACATGGGGGAAGCCATCTTGTGATGGTCAATTTGCATATTACTCTTTTATTAGATAGGATTATTAGTATAGATAAAGTTGACTGTTCTTGTTCTTATAAGAAAAGAAAATAAAATAGCCACACCACTTTATTTTATCCTCACCTGTGGATATGTTTTTATTAATATTAGTGAGAGAGAGGACAGAGAGAGAGAGAGAGAGAGAGAGAGAGAAACATCAATGTGAGAGAGAAACATCGACCAACCCCATGATCTTTCCAATATAGACGATGCTCAAATCAACTGAACCACCCAACCAGGGCAATAGCCACTTTCTCTAGCATGTGAAAATGTTATTTCTAAGAATCACATTCAAGTGGCTTCACTTTAATGCTAAGCACAAAAAATGAACATGTGACAATTTGCTTCAGAACCAAATGACTAATAATCTGGCCTGTCCTGCTATAAATTATGTTCATAAGAGGTTTGTCTCCTAAACTCCAAAATAATTTAGGACTAGTATAACTAATATAAATATGTATTCCCTATGTAAAGGCAATATGGCATTTTATATCAAATATTTACATAAACATGCCCTTTGATGAGAAACTCCACTAGTAAAAATTTTTACTAAAATGTATTTTAACATGTGAACAAAATGAATTACAAACCTATTCATTACAAAGCTGTTTGCAATGGCTCCAAAGTGTGTGTGGGGAGGAGAGGAGACTCATAATTGCCCATCAATAAAAATATGTAGAATAAGTTATAAATTACTTTTCTAAAAATGCATTTTTTTACTCTGATATTGAAAAGGAGGAAAATATGACTCACAACCAAGAAGAAAAGCAGTTATTTTAAAACAGACCTAGTAGATAGATATTATGTTAGCCAAAAAGGAAGAACACTAAAACAACTACTAAAAATATCTGCTAGGATTTAAATTTAAAAATAAATACAATAGGGAGGGGAATCTTAACTAATAAAAGCGTAACATTAAAATTAACCATTTCTTAGGGACGGCCTAAACCACGCCCACCAGCCAATCAAAGTGACTGTATGCAAATTAGCCTAGCCAAGATGGCGGAGGCTGCAGCCCCGGTGTGCGGCTTCTCTGGAGCTGCTGCCTCCGCCATCTTGGGAGCCTCCATCCTGGGAAGGCATCTGGCGCCCTGGGCCGCCGATGCCTTCCCAGGTGGAAGCCTCCAGGGCGTGGGACCAGCCAGCTGGACCCCACGGCCCCCTCCTGGGAGGCCGATGGGGTGGCCAGTGTCACCCAATCGGCCTCCCAGGCAGAGAAGTCTTGCAGGGGGGCAGGGAACCAGCCGGCGGGACCCCACAGCCCCCTCCTGGGAGGCCGATGGGGTGGGCAGCGCCACGCGATGGGCCTCCCAGGCGGAGAAGCCTTGCGGGGGGCAGGGAACCAGCTGGCGGGACCCCGCGGCCCCCTCCTGGGAGGCCGATGGGGTGACCAGCGCTGCCTGATGGGCTTTCCAGGCGGCAAAGCCTGGGTGGTGGGGGGACAGGACCAGCCGGGGACCCCAAGGCCCCCTCCTGGGAAGCCTATGGGGTGGCCAGCGCCACCCCATCGCTTCCCAGGCGGATGGCCCGGAGGGTCAGTGGGAGCTGTGGCCAGCCTGAAAACTGCCCTTAGCCCCTCACCCAGGCTGGGCACACCTCCTGGGGTGAGGGTCTTCACTGGGGGGCTTGACCAGCCTGCAAACAGACAATGGCCCCTCACCCAGGCTGGCCAGGCTCACCAGCAGGTGGACATCCCCAGAGGGGTCCCAAACTGTGAGAGGGCACAGGCCGGGCTGAGGAAACACCCCCCACACCCACCGCCCCAGTGCACAAAATTTTGTGCACCAGGCCCCTAGTAAAAATTATAATAAAAAATTTTGAAGAAAATGTTAAAAGTCTCTGGAAAGGATTAAAAGCAGAATTGTAGAGGAAAAGTTAAGTGAACTTGAAGACGAAGGAACAGAAAATATCCTAATCACAAGAAAACAAATTTGTAATTATGAATTGTGACAGATGTTAATTAGACTTTAGTGATCATTTCACTATACAAATATTGAATCATTATAATGTGTATTTGAAATTAATATGTTATATGTCAATTTAAAAAATTTTCCAAAGAGAAAACTATCTAGAAAGAAAAAATCTGATTGTTGATAAAAAACAAAAATTTTAAAGCAGCCACTGTTTATAGCATACAGTATATTACAGCTTTCTATCACCATGAACTGAAAACTGTTCAGATGATAAAATTCAAATAAAAGTTATCCATCATCATTAGTAAGAAAGCAATTTACATCATTGGCTTCAGGGCCAGTTTGACATCTACAGACATTTCCCCATTTTGACATTCAGCTTGAATAAAGATTTCTTGGAATAATACTAGTCAAACAAGTTAATACCGAAAATAAGCTCAGTCATGAGCATGTACAGAATCCCCAATGTATTTTAAAATACAAATACTCTGGAGGAGAAAATAGTTGCAGGGGAAAATACATACAAGGTAAAAAGCATATCCAGGGACTTCTAATCAGAAAAAAACATGCTAGGACAATGGAACACATTTTTTAAAATGACTAAAATATAAAAATATGACAAAAATATACTTTATTATCCAGTGTAACTCAATGCAATGGAATAAACTAAAGAATTAACAGAAAAATATAATCATTTATTCAACAAATTTAATAAATGACTGTCTATCTAATAAAAGAATAATATGCAAATTAGGCATCACTCCATCACAAAGATGTCTTCCTCCATAGCCACAAAATGGCTGCCCCCATGACAAGATGGTGGCGCCCATAGCCACAAGATGACCGCACCCATAGCCACAGCCTATGTAATAAAAGAGTAATATGCAAATTAGGTGCCACTCGGTCACAAAGATTGCCGCCCTGTAGCCACAAAATGGCCACCCACATGGACACAAGATGGTGGCGCCCATAGCAATAAGATGGCTAACCCCAGCGCCACAAGATGACGGTGCCCAGTCCAGCTCAGCCTCGCCACTGAAGTGGTCAGGCCTATTAGCCAGGCTGGTGGCGGGGGAGGCAAGGAGCCCGAGGGGCGTAACAGGCGATCAGAGGGGGCGGGGGTCCTCTGCCCAGGCCTGCAGCCTTGACCAAAGGCTGCCAATGGGGCAAGGGCAGAGCTGGCGATGGCAGGGGCAGGATCAGAGCCGGTGATTGCAGAGGCCTGGTCTCTGTGAAACAGGCGATTGGAGCGGCTTGGAGGTCTTCTCCCTAGGCCTTTAGCCCTGGCCAGAGGTTACAGCCCGGGCAGAGGTGGAGCAGGGATTGGAGGGGGAGAGGTGGAGCCGGTGATCGGCATGAACTATAGAGAAAACACCTTTTCTGACTGCTCACTGGTTAAGTTCCCTGCATGCCACTGATAATATTCTTAGTAACTTGTGTAATAAGAATCCCTAAAGGTGATCTTGGGTTTTTCCACCACACTTCTGGAGAAAAAAAATGAAGGTCCATTGCTGGAGGGCTAAGAAATGTCATATCCTGCCCTAGCCAGTTTGGCTCAGTGCATAATGCCTCAGCTTGCTGATTGCAGGGTCTGGGTTCAATTCTGACCAAGGGCATGTACCTAGGTTGCAGGCTCCTCCCTGGCTGGGGCCCAGGTCAGGGCTCATGCAGGAGGCAACCAATCAAAGTGCTCCTCTCACTTTGATGTTTCTCTCTGTTTTTCACTCTCTCTCCCACGTTCTCTAAAAATCAATGTAAACATATCCTCAGGTGAGGATTAAGAAAAAAGGAAAAAAGAAATGAAAGACACATCTTGAAAATGCCTAAAGAAAGTTGTCATTTTTTCATGGTGAAGGGACTGGAGTCCATGTTAATGAAAACACTTGGTGGCTGTGGTGACTGGCAGTGGCTGCAGCAGCAGGGTGATGGGGCTGTGGCTTCCCCTGATTAGCCTGGTCGCCTCCTACAAAGAGAGGCCAGACTGCAGGGAGCGGACCTAAGCAGTCAGTAGGACACCCCCTGAGGGCTCCCAGTATGTGAGAGGGGGCAGGCTGGGCTGAGGACCCCCCCCACCAGTGCACGAATTTCGTGCACTGAGCCCCTACTTATAATATAAAAGAGGTTATGTAGACTGTTATGTTCTAAAGGCTACTAGTAAAAGTTAATAAAGGGAAATATAAATAAAACGTTTAATGAAAAGTTATATAATCTAATAAAAGAGTAATATGCTAACTGCATCACTCTACTACATCCCAAGCCATGCCCACCAGCCAATCGGAGTGACTATATGCAAATTAACCCAACCAAGATGGCGGCCAGCAGCCACAGAACTAGAGCAAACAGGAGGCTTCAGTGCCCCGGCGATGGAGGAAGCTGCCTGCCTAGGCAGGCTGTGGCTTTCACTCAAGGCAACAAAGTTTCAATTATAGAAGATAAATAAACCCCAGATAACTGCTTCCAGTCAGCCTCCCTGGGAGCTTGTGTCTCTGGGGGCTTGGCCAGCCTGCAAACAGCCATCAGCCCCTCACCCAGACTGGCCAGGCACCCGACCAGGACCCCCACCCTGCAGGAGCTGTGGCCAGCCTGCAAACAGCCATCAGCTCCTCACCCAAACTGGCCAGGCACCCCAGCAGGACCCCCCATCTTGAAGGGGCAGTGGCCAACTTGCAAACATCCCTCAGCCCCTCACCCAAGCTGGCAGGCACTCCAGTGGGAACCCTACCCTGATCTAAGACACTCTTCAGTGCAAACCAGCTGGCCCCCACCCATGCACCAGGCCTCTATCCTATATAATAAAAGGGTAATATGCAAACTGACCCTAACAGCAGAATGACTGGAAATGACTGGTCACTATGACACACACTCACCACCAGGGGTAGACACTCAATGCAGGAGCTGCCTCCTGGGGGTCAGTGCGTTCCCACAGGGGCAGCTCTGCTCAGCCACAAGCCAGGCTGACAGCTGCCAGCACAGCAGTGGTGGTGGGAGCCTCTCCTGCCTCCTCAGCAGCGCTAAGGATATCTAACTGCAGCTTAGGTCTGCTCCCCACTGGCAAATGGACATCCCCCGAGGGTTCCCAGACTAGGAGAGGGCACAGGCCGGGCTGAGGGACTCCCCCGAGTGCACAGATTTTTGTGCACTGGGCCTCTAGGCAATTATAAAGTATAATTATTTAAAGAGCCATATACATATATAGTTCAATTCTAGATTAACGTACACCCAACACTGTATCTTTAGTTTCTCATTTGATCTCAATTCATTTTCAAACTATGTATTATAGTTTATTTAAAATCTTACTATTCAGCCTCCATATATGGAAAAATAATAGTTGATAAAATTGTATGTTTATTATTTTAAGAGAGCAGGAAAAAGCAAGTAAAAATACATGGTATCCCCAAAAAAAGTATATACACTTTAACAGCTAACAGTTCAATTAAATAAAATTTATTTAATAAGCACTACCTTTAGGAATACCCTGTAGTATCACAAGTTAATCTGGCCTTTTAATGCTAGTTAAAATCAACTTTTACTTATGTAAAAGTGCTAGGTGAAACCAACTAAACTGAACTGTAGAAGAGAAGGACGGTGGAGGGAAAGATTCAGAAAAGAGGAGCACAAGAAGGGGCAAGAAGGGAGGGAGGGAGGGAGAAGAAAAAAAAAATTTCACACAACTCCTACCAAGATTACAAAATTCAATTTTCTTTCATTACTTAGAGTCATTTATTATACTTTCACATTGCTTATCAGTAAGGTCACAGCATACACACATATGAATTTAAAATGCCAGGCATCCTGAATACATTGAGCAAAAATACTCTTATTTATTCACTGAAACCAGTTGGTACTTTAGAAATTAACCAACCTATTTGTGAAGTACAAACACATAATCACATTAATGAGGTTTCTATCAGGAGTATCTAATTTACATTAACTCAAGATAACACACCAGGTTGTGTTTACTGATGCAATTAATTTATATTACCCAAATGAATCCAAAAATCTGGCTTTGGCAACTTTTCCTTTGGTCCTGAATAAATTACTATTGCCCTGCCCCCTAAATGGTAGTATTAATAAGTTCAAGTAAAATACATAGTTTACCATTTTATCTGGTTATCAATTATACACTAATATGTACTTGATTGGCAGCATGATATAGTAGAAAGAGCAACCATTTCAAATCAATCACTAGCTATAAATGTATTGTTGGGCAGTTTACCCAACAATAACATGGGAATAATAATATATCTTCATCACATGAAATAATATATGTAAAAGTGCTTTGTAAACTGTACCACAATGTAAAAATATCAGTTATGCCCAGCCAGTGTGGCTCAATGGTTGAGCCAGAAGGTCATGGTTCAATTCCCAGTCAAGGCACATGCCTGGGTTGTGGGCTCAATCCCCTGTAGAGGGTATGTAGGAGGCAGCCCATCAATCAATGATTCTCTCTCATCATTGATGCTTTCTCTCTCTCTCTCTCTCCCCCTTCCTCTCTGAAATCAATAAAAATATATTTAAGAAAAAAAGATTAGTTACTATTGTCTTTCCCTTGTTCACTAGAAACTAGGTATAGCATCTTCTTCCAGTTTCCAGAAGAGGCTAAGTTCTTGTCTATCATGGGGTCTTCGTTCTTCTTGTTTCTTTTGCCTGTACTGCAAATCCTTTGGTTCATTCTTATAATTCAGATCTCTACTTAAATGTCAACTCTTTTAAGAGACGGTCCCTGACAACTTGCGTCAATTATAACACGCCAGGATACAAGTAAGAGAAAACTCAACTCAAAATGGCATTAAAAATAAATCTTTAATTACTCAATTAAGAAAAATGTAGCTTCAGTTACTCTGTGAAACAGTCAAAAATCTCTTTGTGTCTTTCTATTCTATGCACTCAACATGTCAACTATTTTACTCAGGCTACCTCTCTTCATGGTAGCAAGCTGGCTGCCTCAATTCCAGCCACATGTAATTATGTGTAAAAGAACAATTGGTAATGTCTTTTTGTCTGTTTCATTTTAAGGGAGAGGAAATGTGCACATTTTATTAGCTAAGTTTAAGTTACCTGCCTCTTGAAAAATCAAATACTGAGAAGGGGAATGAGATTACTAATATGGATTGGGCTAATCAGAATTTATCCCTAAGGGTAAGCTCCAGAACAAAATTGAGACCCTGAAAGAATGACTACAAGACTGCAAGAATGTTACATACACCTTCTCTTTTTTAAAAAGCACTCACTATTACTCATTATTCTCTATCACAACACTTACTGATTTATTATTTCCTATACTACAAAATACGTACTAATAGAGCAGGGACTTAGAATACAGTGCCTAAAAAAGAGCAAGTCTTTTATTTATACTAGTCAAATAAAAAGTGAATGCATGACTATTACCCAAATGTACACATATTTAATATCTATAGTCAAAATCGTAAGCAAAATAAAAATAAAATGAAGCCTTAGAAGAACTGAACTAAAATTCAAAGTCATTTTCATGTTTATTCATTTATGTTTATACACAAAATATATCAACAATAGGTGCTCAGAAAGAAATACTTCCAAATATAAGTCTGAACCAAAATTTTGCATTCAAGCCAACTTTTTTTAAAATATTTGTTTATTGATTTCAGAAAGGAAGGGAGAGAGAGAAACATCGAAGATGAGAGGGAATCACTGATTGGCTGCCTCCTGCATGGCCCCTATTGGGGATCGAGCCCACAACCTGGGCATGTGCCCTCGACTGGAATCAAACCCAGGACCCTTCAGTCCCCAGGGTGACTCTCTATCCACTGAGCCAAACCAGCTAGGACCAAGCCAATTCTTGATAAGCTGCTGATTCCTTAAACAAACATTACATTTAATAGTTAATAGAAGAGATAAATACATTGCAAAAAATCCCAAGTCACATACAATACAAATAATGAATAAAATAATAAAATTCATTATTTCTAGATAATTTCTTCTAAAGAATATAGATTCAAAAATTCAGATTCAAACAGGTTTAAAACTGTTTCTACAGAACAGCATATTCAAAAGTATAATAAGCATTTTATGCAACTGTAAATTTTAGTGGAAGCTATTTTTTAAAAACACACATTTCAATCTTCATATAAGAGGCATGATATCCCTATAAGGGCTGATCTTTATTAGTGTATTTATGAAGAATATTAAAATGATATTATTCACTGGCATTCAATTCACCAATAGTGTCAGATGGATAGATGGGTGGCATAGAGACAATTTATATATCCTAAAATAAGATAAATTTAAATAAATTGTAGTATAATCATTGGTGAGATATTGCTCGATTTAAAATGTTCAGTATGAAGACAAATACACAAACTATAATATAGTGTAAAAACATAATGTAGAGGGACTGGATAATGTTCATAGGTAGCATGATTCTTGGAAAGTGTAAGCTGTAAGGTCAGAAAGAACTGGATGTAAATCCTCACAATACCAATATAGATTTAGGCCAGTAAAGAATGAGGTAGGGAATTTTACCTTCTGTGAGCCTGAGTTTTTATCCTTGAAATGACTTTAATATTTCCTATCATGGAAGCCTATATCATTTTAAGTTTAATGATGATAATAACTACATTTATTAAGTGCTTCCTGAATGTAAGGTACTTTTCTCTTGTTTCACTATTACAATATTACTAGAGGCCTGGTGCACAAAATTTGAGCACTGTGAAGGGGGGGATCCCCTCAGCCCAGCATGCCTTCTCACAGTCCAGGAGCCCTCAGGGGATGACTGGCCTCCCTCTGTGGAAGGCGACCAGGCTGATCAGGGGAAGGCGCCACCCCCATCACCCTGCTGCTGTTGCCACTGCTGATTGCCACAGTGGCCAAGATGTTTTCATCAACACAGATTCCAGTTCCTTCACAACGAAAAAAAAAGACAACTTTCTTTAGGCATTTTCAAGACATGTCTTTCATATAAGGTGACCAGAGGTCCCGCTTTTGACGGGACAGTCCCAATTTTTAACAATTTGTCCCATGTCCCGCAGCGTTTTAAAAAAGTCCCGATTTTTTGAAAGAATGCACGACAAGCTAGGGAACGGCGGGAGAATGGGAAGGGAATATACGGTTTTGGGTGGCCAAGCGGTCAATGGTGTCCCGCTTTACCAATGTTAAAATCTGGTCACCTTACTTTCATAGGATATGACATTTCTTTCTCTTTTTTATCCTCACCTGAGGATATTTTTCTATTGATTTTTAGCGAGCGTGGAAGAGAGAGGGAACGACAAAGAGAAACATCAATGTGAGAGGAACACTCGATTGGCTGCCTCCTGCATGAGCCCTGACCTAGGGCCCAGAAAGGAAGGAACCTGCAACTTAGGAACATGCCCTTGATCAAAATCGAACCTGGACCCTGTGGTCCGCAGGCCGAGGCATTATCTACTGAGCCAAACCCGCTAGGGCAGGATATGATATTTCTTAGCCCTCCAGCAGCAGACCTCCACTGTGGCTTGAGCAGGGCCCCCTGGCTCTGCTCAGGTGCTGCTTAAGCCTCCACCGCAACTTAGGCAGGGGCCCCTGGCTCCACTCCAGGCCTCCCCTGCACACACAACCTCCTCTAGACTGGTCTTAACCCATTACAGAGTCCTGGCCTAATTTGCATATATATATATGCTAATTATATATATATATGAGAGAGATTTAATCTTCTCAACAATCTTATGATATAAGGACTATTAACCCCATTTTACGGTGGAGGAAGTTAAGTAATATTGAGATTAAATAACTTTCCCAAGGTTGTAAAACCAGTAAGTAGCAGAAACAAAATCAACATGTATTTTTTTAATCAATGTTATTAAGAACCTGCTAACTATAAGAATTGCAAGGAAAGAAAATCTTGTACACATACTTTTTAAACCAAGGACAAGCAACTATATAACTAAGATATGTGAAAAATCCAAAGATTTAAATAAGCCTCAAACATTTCCTCCCAAATGGCACACTGTTAGGAAAACTAGATAATATAAACTTCATTTGACTTTTTTTTTTTTTTTTTACATTTAAGATACAATGAAGCAATTTTCAGTTCCAGACTAAGAAAGAGAAGATGCACTTCTCCATATCCCTTCCACTAAGAACAGCTAGAAACCCTGGACATTCTCTGTAAGACAAATACAAGAAGACTGCAAAAGGTGAAAAGGCAGATGTGCTAGAGATTCAAAAGCAGCTTTGGCAAACAGATCTAGTAAATATCATTTATCAGTCTGAATTTTCTCACAAGTAAATAATCATTAGTATATAAAAGATCTTGAATATATTTTACATCTAGATATTTTATACTATCCAAAAAAAGCATAAACATCAATCAATGGGCATATCTAGAAGCAGTAATTTTTAAAGGTATCAGAAACATTTTTAAAGAAATAAAAAATAACAGAATCAAATTAGATTTTTTTTTTTGTTATCTGTCAGAATTGATGCATATAATTACAACCTATAATTACAACCCTGACCCTCATCCCTTAAGAGAGATGTAAATTATGGCCATAAATTTCTTCAGTGTTTTTTTTTAAGATTTATAATGTACAATTCTGATATAAGAGCTAAAAATGCCTTTGTTAAACCTGAGCACACAACATATAAATCACAATACTACTACTGGCTTATTTTCAAACATTCCCCTAAGAATTTAAAGTCTCACTTCCAAGAACATCACAGACACATATTGACTATCAGGAAGGATACCTTGCACCTAGTATAGTAATTAAAATACTGAAAGCACTAATGATAAAGAATAAAGCTCATTGACCAATTGAGTCAACTATATATAAGTCATTAACTTTTCCATGAGTACCTTCAAACACATTAAGCCAGTGTGTTCTTCACCAAACACATCTTTTTTCCATAATTCCAAACTTAATGAGACATTTTCAATTAACCTCACACCAATTTATATGTTTACATTCTACTTCCAATTACATTTTTAAACTAATTGGAAGAATTTTAAAATAATAATGAAGAGTGCCAAACTTATACTATTTCACTATACCTCAAAAGATGGAACATAAAACATTTTTTATTAATAAAATGTTCCTATTCTAAGTAAGATTTGTTGTTTTTTTAGTTATATTGAATCTGTTGGGGTGTTGTTGTTTTTTAAGTACCATAAAACAGCCAGTAATCTTTAGTGAGGCATAAAAGTACCAAAAAGAATAAGCTATTATAAATCATTAGAGTTACACCAATGTTAATTTAATGCATCAGTTAACTTCTAACTAATATTAGATGAAAAATGGCCAAAGCAGGTTTTATTTACAACTATGTGTGAAAGAATAACAGAAATATTGTTATTAAAATTAATTTAGGCAACATTTAAAACTAGATTTTTACAAATAATAGTGTTTGAGCGCGATGTGAAATGGGCAAATTGTATTACTTGCTAAGAATACCACTGTTCATTGTTAAAGTGTTAAGAGATCTCTACTTTCACCCATGAGGAAGAAATAGGATCCAAATTAACTAACTTCCAGTAATAACTAGAAAACTAAACAAACTATGTATCTGACCTTGGACAACAAGCAGCTCTAAACTGACTCCTACATAAAGGGAAACAAAATAGGTGAGTCCTATAATTACCTGGGGTGTCTTTCGGAAAGCATTTTCAGAAGGCATTTGCAGTATGTAGGAGAGGAAACACAGATAGAATTCAGAGCACTGCTGTTTGAAAGGGCAGAGATTACTGTACAGAAAGGCCAAGGTAACAATTATTTGGGGAGAAAAGTACCTGAAGCGCGAGAGCTACCCCAAATACCTTTAGTAAGAGGAGAGAGAAAGGACCCTGGAATACCAATCTGCACGTGTATAGGGTGAAAACCCATCAAGTCGAGCAAAAACAACTTATTGGAAAGAAAAATTAACAGGTAGTGAAAACCGAATAATTACTAGAGCTTACACAGGGCCAAGAATCATTCAAGTTCTCACAAGCAAGATAAAGACCCCTCATTGAATCCTTAGGCGTTCAGTAAAGATCCAAGAGGACACGTCTACTTTGCAAGTAGGCTAAGAAAGCACAAGAGTAAGGGTTACTCTAGACCTACCCTAGAAAACCTTAAAAAACATTAACACACGTGGAAAGGGAAAGGGGAAGGAAAGAAATTTGCTACTGTTGAGCATGTCTCCGAAAATCTGTCTATGAAACTCTCCCACCCATGCAAATTCCACTTCACACTACATGGGACTTTGTCTTGTGTGCCAACAGAAAAGAATTCCAAGATAGTACAAGGCACTGCCAGGCCTACAAATAAAGGTAAAGGAGGTAAAAACAGGTGCAGGGTCTGAATGAAAATAAAAAAGGATTTGGTGTGCAAAGAGAACTACTAGTAAGAGTATGCTAAAGTAGTTGAAATGTTGGGAAAAGATTAGAAGCAATATGTTTTGATGGTTTAAAAAGGTTATGTCATATCAAAAAAATTGAGAAAAATGGTTTGAATAAATATCTCAGACATTATATTAGTTGTTCTGCCAGATTTAATTTTAAAATACAATAGAGACAAAGATGTAAATTTGCAGGCATATGGCAAGCTTCCAAAACATGTTAAAATCAATGAGATAGATACATTTGATGCTGAAATCCAGTTTGATAATACTGAATATGATGATAAAGACCATGATGGTATCTAATACATTCCAAGTTTTCTGAGGATGAACCCCAAAGATGACAGTGCTTCCCTGAACGTTAGAAAGTTAATCACTTTCTGTGGGGAGGCAGAGGACAGGAGTTGCCTGAAGGTGTCTACTCCTGCCTTGACTTTCCAAACAAGTCGGAGCCCCCAAAGGTTTACTTAGACATGTCCTTGCTTAAAGGACACAACAGACGCATGTGCTTTCTCAAGGATTCTTATGCTGCTGATTCTATCTAGAGGTTAATTTTAGTTCAAGCTACTGTTACAATAAAAAGCCTAAAGAGGCAGGCAATGGGACTTTTTTGGCTCTTTATGCCAACTAGCCCTTAGCCACTCTTTCACAGAAACATGTGTCAGAGTAATTATTCATCCGTCATTCAGGGTCTGCTGGTCAGCCGCAGTAACTTTCTATGTTAGCAATTTTATATAGGCATCCCTTTCCTAAATGAATACATGAACTTCTGATATTCAAAAACTCTTAGAAGCAATTTTTGTCTTCCTGATTATTCCCCTCGTCTATATATATAAAAGCCAAGTGGTTGGAATGGTGGAATGACCGGAATGACTGGTCGCTATACACTGCAGTG
>PVJC01013289.1:10055-38347 GCA_004026665.1 Murina feae
GGAGAGGCTGCCTCCACTTGGAGGAGGTTCTTACCTCCTCCATGACCTGCCTGTGCACCTCACACAGAGGGCTCCCTGAGGGACTGTCTTCCCAAACCAAGGGGGACCCAGCCCCCTGGGATGTGGGACGGGGAGTGGGAGCACAGCAGAGAGGCCCTGCCTGGCTGGGGCTAGGTTAGAAGAGCCCCCTCCACCCCCTTCTCCTGGGACCTGTGCTGAGAGGCATGGGCATCTGGGGCAAGGGACTGGAGCAGGGTCCGTCCCCTCTCAGGCCCCTCTCAGAGCCTGAGCCCACGCCGCCCTCACACAGTGGGCAATCAGAGGAGAAGGGCCCTCTCAGGGGCCAGATAAGCTCAGGCGAGGCAGCCTTGGCTTCTTTCGCCCTGCTTGCTGATGGTTATCTTGTTTTATCCTCCGTCCATCTTTTGGCTGAAGACTGCCATAATTACACCCATTACAAGGATGAAAAGGTAGAGGGACCCACCCAGCATCACACAGCTCAGCAGGGTCCCAGCACCAGGTCTTCACAGGCGCATCTAAGGGGCTGAGAAACATGAATGAATGTGTGGGACACCCACGGACCCATGACTCAGAGTCCTGTAAATCCAGCTGGGGCCTCGCTGGCAGCCGAGGCAGGGAAGACCTCAGTAACATGAGCACAGCCTCCCACACCACCTTCACTGAGTAACCCAGCCCCTGTCCTCCCCCCACCCCAGTCCACCCTGCCCCTGCCGCAGGCTGGGCTGTGGGAGCAGGCACCCATTGGCCTCAGGCCTGGCGGGCATTTCCCACGTCCTGTCATATTGATGCAATATTTACAGTGAAGCCTGGGAAGACTGGAACCCTTGCCTGAGGTCCCTGCTCCCCCACAAGGCGCATTTTAGGAGACAAGAGACCCTCTGTGGCTCCCAGGAACCTGAAGCCCCAAAACCCTTCAGGATCAGGGCTGGCCACGCCTCTGGACCCCCTGGGCCACCCAGTAGTACCTCCCACCCCATGCTCGGGGTCACTAGACAATTGAGGTTCTCACCAGAGCTGAGTCACTGCCTCATGTCCCTCCCTGGCCAGGCCTGCCTCCCCCACCGTCATCAGAGACCCAGCTCAGTCACCCTAGCCTCTCTCAGCAGAGGCTTTCCAACTCAGCTGGCCATCCCCACCTCACACCCCTAGGGCAGGGACCTCGTTCTTCCCCCTACCCCCATGACCAGGAGAAGGTGCCAGCTTCCTTAGGGGCTTGGAGAGAGAGAGCTGCTCCCCACCCCGAAGAGGCAATAGTGGCTCCCACCTGGCAGAGAGTTCACCCAGGTTAGCACACGTGGCACAGATGTGCAGCTGTGGGCACAGACGTGGGCGTCAGGCGATTCATGTCTCAGGCATGTCCTTCAGGACAGGGGTGACTGGGCTGTCCGGCCCCCAAGAAGCATGTCCTCCTGTTAGAGACAAGGTGCCCCACCCTGCCCACCCCCTCTCCCACCTCCGGGGTTTTGGGAGCATTGATGTGATAAAGAGAAGGCTTTGAAAACCCACAAGGATGCCTATTAGTAATGGAAGGTGTGGCTGTAGCATAGCCCTTCTCTTTGAAAGTACTGAGAACTGATTTTATCAACAGCGAAACTATCCTGGAGGCTCCATGATGCAGAAGGGAGAAAGAAGGGAGAATGCAGGACACAGGTGAGACACCCCCCCCCCCCGCCCCTGCTGCCTTCCCAAGGGCTGCCTAGCGACCTGGAGTATGCCGGGCAGTCAGGGACTCTGGGCCAGACTCGAGCTGTAGCTGCTCTGCTCCAGAGCTGGTCTCAGCTCCTAGTGTATCCTGTGTTCCCGTTATCCCTCTCCTCTGGGCTGCGGTGGATGAAATGCTGCAAATATTCCTCCCCATCCCTCCCCACACAGGCTTTCCCTGGTGTGAGGATGCTCAGGGGCCCAAGGTCAGGGAAGGGCAGAGCAGGGTGTCCAGGAGCAGAGTCCCTACAGGCCCGCCCCACAGGCACAGGGTAGATGGCTGACCACCATTCAGACATGATGTCACGGTATTGGGAGAATGACAAGGAAAGACACAGTTCTAAGATACAGTATTTTGTTTTGTTTTTTTTCTTTTTGGTAACCCTCATCTGAGGATATTTTTCCATTGATCTTTAAAGGCAGTGGAAGGGAAAGGTATAGAAAGGGAGAGAAGCACCAGTGTGAGAGAGACACATGGATGGGTTGTCTCCCATATCCGCCCCGGCCAGGACGAGGGATCAAGCTTGCAATTGAGGTCTGTGCCCCAGACCAGAATCCAACCAGGGATCCCTCAGTCTGCAGGCTGACGCTCTATCTCCTGAATGGCTAGGGCCAGTTTTTTGTTGTATCTTTGTGGAGAAAGAGACCTCTGAAGGCCAAAGTGCCTGGGACTCCCGTTTGTCCGAAAGTTCTGCAGGCCCCTGTTCGGGGCCAGGGAGGAGGACAGCTGGACGATGTGTCCGAGGGGAGGCCTTGCTCAATGGGCAAGTGCACATGTCATTTTCTAAGCTGGTATTCCAGCCCCTCCTTCCTGAGCTCAAGCAGTGGGTGCACCCCAAAATCTCAGAGTTGGGTCCACAGTGAGGTCCCCACCCTCAAGCCCCTCTCTCCTCCCCAGTCCACATGGAGCTGGAGATGTGGGGAAGCCTGTTGCTGGTACCTGGGAGGTTGGCAGGACACTCGGAACATGATGTGACCCTGGCTGGGTGCATGACGTTCACAGACCCACATGGGCTGAACAGAGGGACGTGGGCATCACCAAGGTGCCGAGCTGAACTCCTTATGCCGCTGGGCAGCACATAGTGACAAGAGGCTGAGTGGCCAGGCCTGGAGCCTGAGCTGAGGGAGAGCTGGAGGCCCTTCGTGCTCCTCGAGGCACCGAGGTGCCCACTGTGAGCTCCTCTCAGACAGAGTCCAGGGAGATGAGCAGAACAGGGACTGGTGTCTCACTGGGCAGGTGGACGGAGCTGTGTGCCCAGTGGTCAGGGACACAGCTATGCCCAGTGGAGAGTCCAGGACACCAGGTGAGCCCTCCTGGGATCCCTGAGGTCTGAGCACCATGTGGTGGCCTCCGATAAAGGTCCTCTCTAAATCTGTGACTACGTGCTTTCCAGCATTGGGGCATGTGGCCAAGCTTTCCGTAGACATCCCTGATTGCGGTGCCCAGATGAGGAACGAAGCCTGTGTTCTTTTCTGAAAGTCAGCATGAGGCTTGGGAGGGGCCTGGGTACTGGCTGGATGGAGCAGCGTTGATCATGGAAACAAGGCACAGACCCCTCGGAGGCCTGGATGTCTTTCCAAGGAGCAGGTAGGGGTCGCTGGCTGAGGTGTGACCACCAGACAGAGAGTGACCAGGACACAGGAGCAATAAGCAAAGCCTAGGGGCTGGCCCCAGCCCTGGTAGCTGCCTTCACGCCTTACCAGGAAGTGTCTGCCTCAGTGCAGCACCTCCTTCCATCATCATCTCCTCAGGCACAGGGGTGGACATTGATCAGGAGGGTTACCTCGCCCCATCTTCCTGCCCTGCACATAGGCCCTTCCAAAGAAACCTCCTTGCAAAAGCTTCTTCTCCAGTTTCTGAGTGTGAACGGGGCTGACTGAAGCTGCCGTGGTCCTGTCTACACCTGAGGAGGAAGTCCATACATCTGGCGGAGACCTCCAAAGTGTCCTGGTGGGTAGGTCCCCTACCCATTTGCCCCTGGTTAGTCTCACCTCCGCCCATCTGTGCCTCTATTACACCTTTTGGGGGCTTAAGGAATAGAGTTTCTTTTTTAAAAAAAATATTTTTATTGATTTCAAAGAGGAAATGAGAGGGAGAGAAGGATGGAAACATCAGTGATGAGAGAGAATCATTGATCAGCTGCCTCCTGCATGCACCCTACTGGGGACTGAGCCTGCAACCCTGGCATGTGCCCTTGACTGGAATCGAACCCAGGACCCTTCAGTCTGCAGGCTGACGCTCTATTCACTGGGCCAAACCATCTAGGGCAGGAATAGAATTTCTTGCAGTAAAGAACTTTCCAGCACTATGGGAGTCCCCGGAATGACTGGCTATGCCCTGAATCCTGGCTACAGCCATGTGGGCAGAAAATAAAAAATTAAGACTCAAAGAATTCAAAGACATGCCACCTAAAGCAGGAATAACAAAAGGTAAAATAGATAAACTGAACTCCAAAATTGAAAACTTCTGTGCTTCAGAAGACACCATCAAGAATGTGAAAAGACAACCCACGGATGGGAGGAAATATTTGCAAATAATCTATACGGTGAGGAACCTGTACCCATAATACATAAAGAACTTTACATCCCGACAAAGGTGTGAACAGACATTTCTCTAAGGCAGATATGCAAATGGCCAATAAACACACGAAATCATTAGCCTGACATCATGAGCCATTAGGGAAATGCACGTCCAACCAGTGAGACAGCCCATCCCACCCAGGCATGGCCAAAATAATAGTCAGATTTAAAAAAAGGTCAGATTGTAATAAGTGTCTTCAAGGATGTGGAGAAACAGAGCCTCGCCACATGGCTGGTGAGACTGTGAAGTGAAGCCACTGCTCTGGAAAACACTCGGGCCCACGGCGAGGTGGTGCCTCACAGAATCACACAGGGAGCTGATATGTGATCCAGCAAGTCCCCGCTCAAGTCCCATACGAAAGCAATGGAGTTGTGTCCACACAAGCCTTGTGCAGCTCTGTTCACAGGAGCCCCAAAGTAGAAGCAACCCAAGTGTCCATCAGTAGACCATACACTGGATTTATGCAGCCATGAAGAGGAATGGCATTCTGACACACGCCACATCACGGATGAACGTTGGAAATACTACGCTCAGAGGAAGAAGCCAGACACAAAAGGGCAGAAATCACACGATTCCATTCACATGAAATGGCCAGAACGTGGAAATCCAAGGAGACGGGAGCAGACTGTGGCTCCCTGAGGCAGGGGTTGATGGGAATATTGGGTTTGTTCTAAAATTGACGTGATGGTTGCATAAATCTGCAAAGATACTAAAAAAACATTGAATTGTACACTTTGAGTGAATTAGAGGGTAGATGAATTACATATCTATGGAACTATTTAAGAATAAATTTAAAATCTTTTCCAGGTAATACAGGTCAACGTGGGTCGCGTGAGCACTTTCTGCTGCCTGGCTCTGTGGGACAAGATAAATGTGATCACAGACGCTGGCCACAGACCCTG
Source organism: Murina feae (assembly GCA_004026665.1). Lineage (NCBI taxonomy): Eukaryota > Metazoa > Chordata > Mammalia > Chiroptera > Vespertilionidae > Murina > Murina feae. The sequence goes on from PVJC01013289.1 coordinate 15,261, forward strand.
GGGGGCATGAGGGAGTGGGAATTGGTTCCAGGGGCACTCATGCACCATCCCGGCCCTCTCCAGCCTTTACACCATCTGCATTTAACAAAAACCAGAGCCTCAGGAATGAGACTCAATAGTCCCTGCCAACACACCTGGCCTGGTGTTCCAGCCAACCTCTCCACGGGAGTGTGGGAGGGGCGGGGGGTGAGGGGGTGGGTGTGGACTTCCCAGTGTCTGCGAGCATCACTGCAGGGCTCTCCATACAGGACCGCATCTGCACACGGATTGCACACCCACCCTCTAGTTGGTACAGGGTGATGGATAGAGACACAAGCATTTGAAAGGGCTTCAGTCTCTAAGCTGTTACTTTGCATAAGCTACAACAGTATTATTATTATTGTCACAAACACACTAATAGGACACATGAAGCCACTAGAGATGACAAACCATTATGTTCTAAACTGAGGGTTAAAGGCCACATAAGTTTATGGGAGACAGAGAGAGGGGCTGGAAGAGTCTGGGAGGACAGCCCAGAGAGAGGCGGGGCCTGGTGGGAATAGCTCACAAGCAAGGGTGCCCACTGCATGGTTCACATGCCCTGTAATCACACCGCTGTGTGCAGCTTGGTTGCAGGCTGATGGTCACTGCAAGGGTCTGCTGGAATCAGGAGCAGGACTCTGGTTCTCTCTCTGGGTCTGTCATTGACCAGCTGGAAACCTGGGGGAATCATGCAGTGCTCTGGGCCACTGTAAAGTGGGTGATGACTGTACTTGCCCCTTGATGGCCTGAGAATTGGATAAGATGATACATACGAATCATCCCCCAGGCTTGGCTGGACACCAACTTATCAATGCCTGTTATCTCAGGGGCAAGAGATAGTGAAGGTCCTGGTGTTGGTGGGGCTGGCTACATCAGTGAGCTGGAGAGGCCCAGCTCCATGAAGCAGAAGGAGGTGGGCCAGGCCTGGGCAGGTGAATAACCTGTCACAGCAGTCTAACTCCAGGGTTTGGAGCTGGCACCAGGCCATGGTGGAGTCATCCATGGAAACTGGGGACATGGGAGTGACCACAGGCTTACGGCACCTGCTAAGTTGAAACCATTGTAAGAGATACAGGTGGGCAAGGGAAGTTGCGGGGAGGCAAGGGGAGAAGTTGAGCAGAGTGGCAACCTGGGGTCTGGGTGAGAAAGGATGGTTTCCCCAGGAAAATACAGAAGTGGGCAAGGGCAGGGGTCCTCACAGAGTGAGGGATGCAGGGGAGGGAACAGAGAGGGCGCTGAGGGAGGGGTCACCAGGGCAGGTGGATGGGTTGGGAGGAATGAGGAGGGAAGGAAATGTGTGCTGGCAGCCCTGTCCCTCATACAGAGGCGGCTGAGCGCAGGTGCCCAGGCCCAGGGCTCTGGGAGGCGGCTGACACACTCCCCCATCGTCTGGGAGTCCAGCAAAGGCCCTGCCCCAGCCAAGGCCAAAGTTGGGATGGGGAGGGGGGCTCAGAGTGCATCCCACCCACAGCGCAGTGCTGGTCCTTCCCGTCCTGAATTACTGTGGGGCAGAAAGAGGCTGGCGCTGGACCTCTGGGAAGGTCAGCTGGTCCATACCAGCCAGGCCAAGGCTGGGAGTTGGTCCTGTGGAGAGACACCTCTCCTCATCTGGGCCCCCCCAACGTTCCTCCCTCATGGCCTCCTGCCCTCTGAATCCCGTCCCCCCAAGCCTTCTCCCCCACCTACCACACAACCAGCCACAAAGATGCAGGTTGCAGTTCCCAAGTCCTGGGGCAGTGCTCCAAGTTCCTCTCCTGCGAAAGGAGGTCTTTTGGCTTCTCTAGAATTGGGGACCCCATGGCTTAGGATAGCCTAATCAAGAGCTTTCCTCCAAAAGTCAGCACCGAACCGAAGGGTCCCTGCAGCCCCTGACCACTCTCATAGGCCGCTTGTCCGGAGTCCTCGGAGGAGCGCCTTGCCCCCATGTACGGGAATGGGCACACGCCCCAGCAAGGCCTGGCCCAGACCAGGCTGCGCGGGGCCTGGAGGTGGGTGGGGGTCGGGATCCGGGGGGCGGTGCGCTGCGGGCGGCGGCCGCGGGGGGCGCTGCAGGGGCCGCCGTTAAAGCCCGAGCGCGGGCGCGCGCGCTCAGAGGGAACCGGGCAGCTTCTGTCGCCGCTGTCGCCGCGCCCGCCCGCCCGCCCGCTCCTGCGTCCCGACTGCACCGGACCTCGGAACCCCACTCCCCCCGACTTGGCGCGGAGGCTTGGAGCCCGGTGTATGCGGCCCCTCCGCACCCCCAGCCCCAGCGCCCGACCCCAGCCCCGCACCTGAGCGCGCGCCCGGAGCGCGGGCGGCCGCCAGGCTGGGGCAGCATGGGGAAATTTCCGTCCAAGCACGGTGAGACGCGGGCCCGGGGCGGGCGGCGGGCGGGCGGGCTGCCGGCGGGCGGGCGCCGGCCACTCACTCACCCTTCCCTCTCCCGCGCCCTCCCCCTGGCGCGCCGCAGCCGCCGCAGCCTTCAAGCGGAGGGAGAGCCCTGAAGGTGAGCGGGCCGGGTGGGGCGGCGACCCGGCCGGGATCGGGAGCCCAGAGCCCGACCCGACGTGCGCCCGGTGCCCTCGGGTGGGGGGACCTTGCCGCGGGATGCCCGGGAGCGCGAAGGCCCCCACCCTACCCCACCCCCGGCCCCGGCTCCCCAGCTGGAGCCCTGCGCCCCAGGCCGCGCGGAACTGGGGAACCGGGTGGGCGCGCCGGCGGCGGGGCATCTGGAAGACACCGCGCCCGCGGGGCTCACCGCGCATCTCCTTCCCTCCTCGGTGCCCGGTTCCCGCGCTTCCTCTGGCGGGGCCGCAGGGGACAGCTTCGTGGTGTCTGCGTACTCGAGTGGCCGCAAAGGCACCGTGGAGGCGGAGCGGCGCGGCGGCGTGGAGCACCGCGCGCGGGACAAGCAGGTAGGCGTGACGGGGTGGAGCTGAGGGGTTCGGCCCGGGCCCCAGGGACGCCAGTGCCAGAGTTGTGCCCACTCGCCGGGACCCAGATCTAGAAGGCGCAGGCTGAGATGTCGGGGCGGGAGTGGTGCTCGCTGGGCCCAGAGAACCCGTCCTTCCCAGCCTCCACCGGCCAGGCCAGTGGGATGAGCCCATAACATCCTAGGCTGAAGGCTTGGCGGGCAGGGGGCATGGTTTGCTTTAGGATCAATCGCTTGCACAGCAAAGATGGCCAGAATTAGAGGCCTCCCACCTGCGGGATGGGTGACCACTGGCCTGCAGGGAGGCTCATGGGAAAGCCAGACTCCAGATGGACTTGTGGGGGTGGGGTTGTCCCAGACTGCAGGTGCTGCCAGGGGCAACCAGAAGCAGAGAACTGCCTGAAGGGAGGGGTGGCACCAGAGGGGCCTTGGGTAAACTTTCACATGTTTGCCAAGCAGGAGAAAGTGGGCGCTGGATGGGCATTAGTGTGAACTGGATCTGTGTAGATGGCCGGCCACACCAAATGGCTGAGACCTCTACTGGCCCATTGCTTGCCCCTTACCTCCACCCCCTTTCCACTGCTCAGCGGAAGTCATGTCTGTTTTTGGAACGACTTTCTTCTGGCCAGTTGACAAATGACAAGTTCTGAGTGTATTTGTAAACACTGCACCTCGCCCTGGGAAGGGCCCAGATTTGCCCTGAAATCAAGCCCATCCTGGGGTTAGAGTTCCTGCTTTCTGGGAGCGAAGGTTTAATTCCACGCCTGTGGAGATAGGAAATACATTTTAATGTACTTTCTGGGATGTCACCATAACGTTGGATGGCAATGTTACATGGACTTGTGCCTCTTGGTACTGAGGGGTGAGGGTGCTGCCCAGGGAGCAGCCCAGGTCCATCTTTCTCCTCTGAGAGAAGTGGGGTGTTGATAATGGGATGGTACATCTTAGCTTGGTTCTCGTGTGTGTAGCAGGCGGGAAGCTGTGTGTTAGCTTCATGGTCCAGGGTGTAGGCTGGGCCTGGTTCCACCAGCTGTACTCCCTGGGGCTTCATCCCTGGGGCCATGGTTCACTTAGTCCTTAGGACTCTCTGGGTGCTTGCTCTCACCTGTTCAGAAGGTGGTGGCATAACGAGGTGATTCCAGCAGCACCAGGCACTGCCTCCCCTGAGCCGAGAGCTCACTGGTGTTGCTGTGAGATTGTGGGAGGTAGGCCTGGACCAATCTTTGAGGCTGATGGACACCACGGTGTTTGAAAGATTGGTGTGGGAGTTGGCTGAGATTGATCTCTTTTCATTTTGCCCTCTGCTATGGTCTGAATATTTGTGCTCCCCCAAAATTCATCTGTTGAAATCTAACCCCCAAGGTAGTGGTGTTGGGAGGTGAAGCAGTAGGGAGGCGAGTAGGTCATGAGGGAGGAGCTCTGATGGTGGGCTCCCTGCCCTTCTGAGACCTCAGAGAGCTCCCTGTCCGGTCTGCCACATGAGGACCCAGCAGCAGGGTGCTGTGAATCAGAATAAGGCTCTCAGACACTGAGCCTGTGGCACCTTGACCTTGGACGGCTAGCCCCCAGCACTGTGAGAAATAAGTGTCCGCTGTGCATAAGCCACCCAGTCTGTGGTCTCTGTTGTAGCGGCCCTAGCTGACTAAGACACCCTCATGTCAGGAATGAAAGGTCCTCTTAGCAAAATCTCAGAATATAGGATGGTCCTTTAAAGTAAATACATTGTAGCTTTAATTCAGTAGCACTTCATTTGCCGTACTTTCCTCATTTCGCCATGGGGCTGGGAGCCCCTTGCCAGGCACTAGCCTAAAGTTTAGACCTCCTGGACCAGGCCCCTCACCCGGCCACAGAAGCACAGGTGTCCTCACCACTGCCACGTCCCGGCTCCTGTGCTTGCTAGGCTTCGCTGGGCGTACACTGGGTGGCCTGGCCCAGGTTCAGGGACCCCTGCCTCACCACCCCTGCTCCGGGGTCTGCCCCTGGAAGTTGCTCCATCGGGGAATGTTTGGGTGTTGAGTCCTGTGGATCCCCGGTTTCCAGCCCAGTGTCCTGTGTCTTGTCTTTGTGTGGTGCCCAGAGCTCCGCCCATCATCTCTGCCCTCCCAGGTGATGTCCTTGAGGAGGGCCAGCCTGGGTCAGGCAGCCACCCAGGGAGTCTGACTGGGGCCAGTGAGGGGCACGCTCCTCCCCTCCCTGAAGCTCTCCTTGTATGTTGCCTAAGAACTGTGGCAAATGGCCTCATGGAAATAAAGTGCATCTAATTGTCGCCAAAATAAAGGAAATGAAGTTGGTTTTGTCCCTTAATTGTTAATGGGTTATGTTGGCTCCTGGTATCTACTTAGTGTCCATCTAAAAAATTCTCAGAAATACTAGCATTTTCCGGGTGAGTGCACTCCCTGCTGCACCGGCTACTGGTAGAACAGTGTGGCTGTTGGTTCTGCGAAATGCTGCAGTCTGGTCATGGCAGGACCTCTGCCGGTTCATTGCTGAGTGCCCCTGAAGGGCAGGGCTGTGCCAGGGTGATGTGGGATGTTGGCAGCACAGACGATCTAAGAAGTGGAGTAACGGAGCTTATACGTGTGTGAAAATTATGAGAAGTGACAGGTGGTAGCACCAGCAGTGCTGTTTCTAAAGGTGGATTCAGCCACGGAGCAGCAGGGCCATGGCTACAGGTGGGGCCAGCCACGGAGCAGCAGGGCCATGGCTACAGGTGGGGCCAGCCGCGGAGCAGTAGGGCCATGGCTACAGGTAGGGCCAGCCATGGAGAGCAGGGCCATGGCTACAGGTGGGGCCAGCCACGGAGCTACAGGGGTCACAGTGAGGCTCTGTGGAGACTCAGTTGTCACTGTTCTGGAAACATGCCCTTCCCTGCACACGTCTCTCACCCTCTGTTCGCCTCTCCAATTTCTCCAACGCGCCCTGAGGCTCATGTCCACCAGGCGGGGAAAGTTCAGAAGATAAGGATCACTGCTAACAATTGAAATTTTGTTGTGGATAAAACACAGATTTCCATTTGTAAGCCCGAGAAAGGGATGTTTTGGCAACTGTGGAGGTGGCATTTTAAGGGAGACTTGAGACAGAAGTGCATGCGAAGGCCCCTGGGGCCTGGTTGAGGCCTCCTGCCTGATGGGACTCTCTGAGGTCTGAAAGGACTCAACTTCTCAGCCTCTCAGGCTTCGGGGCAGCTGGGCAAGGCTCTGCCCGTACTGTCTTGGGTGGCTCTCAGCTTGATCTACACACAGTTGCGCACATGTGCACACAACAGTTTTGTGTGCACTGACATCTTGCACATGTTCCTGACGGAAGCAGACTTGCAGGGAGTCTAGAAGGAAAAGCCTGAAACCCCACTGAGAGACTCACCTCTGGACAGACCTCTGGCTTCCAGCAAACTCCACCTGCCCTCCACGTGGTCTTGTCCACAGGTGGCCTCTCGCTGCTTTTGGAATCTGGGGACTCAGCCCCATGGCATGGTTTGGTGCCTTCTGCTTGGTTAGAATTCCCTGGGGCGAGTCACCAGGCCCTCCGACCCCTCTCATTTCTGCAGCAGGCTTTTATCTGCTGTGGTGGGGCAGGGCTGCTCCTTCCCTCTCACCTGGCAGTCCAGGAGCCAGTGATCACCCGCCCACCTACTCACCACGCCTCCAGAGTACATGGTGGCAGCAGGATTTACACATTTCAGTTAAGATTCATTGAGACATTAACTCTGGCTTCTTGTCGAAACCCCTGGGAAATTCCCTTGGCTTTGCAGGGAGTCTGGACACCACCCCGTCAGGAGTCAACACAGCAATCAATGTGTGTCCTGGGACGTGTGGTTGCCCTGGAGCCCTTGGCTATTGGCCACAGGCCTCCTGAAAGGAGAAGCATCCTCCATGTGACTTACAGTGAGACAGGTGGCAGATCCTCCAGCCACAGTACAGCCCCTTGGGACGACCTTCCGTCTCCTGTGACCCGTGCTCTAGGACACTAACCTCACGAGTCCCAGCCTTTGTGGGGTGTCCGGGCCTCAGGGCTGGCAGCTCTTCATTTTCTTTTGGCACCCACTGTGGGAACCATGGATACCGACAGCCCTCAGGTGTGGCCCCGCCGTGTGGTAAGGCTGGCACGGATGTGCACAGAGGCCTGAAGGCTCACATGGATTCGGGGGAGCTGACAACAAGTCTGGGGGTCCAGGCCTTGTCGAGCACCAGGGGCCTCTCCCCGTGGTCAGTCGCATCAGCCTCTCACCCCCACCCATGCTTCTGAAATTGCAAATGGCCCTCCTGGACCCCACCCTACCTGAGGATGAGCCAAGGGATCCCAACTAATTCACATCTGAGGAGCCACCAGGCCACTTTGTGGGAAACACCTCCTGGAAAGTGGTGATGGGACCCACCCAAGGACCCTGAGGGAGCTCGCTGCTCCGAGTGTGTTTCTGGAGCGAGTAGCTGAAGTTCACCTCCTTTCCTCACCTGGAAATGTGGACGGGTGCTGCCTGCAGAGAGGACTCCTGGAGGGGGAAGGGAGCCACCGTGCTCAGCTGGCTGTCCCCCGCGTAAGTGGGGATTGCATGAGGTGCTGGGGTCACCTGTGGACAGGCAGCCAACAGCATGAGACACTCAGGAGAGACTGAGGGCTGTATGGACGTGCTGGATGCCGTGCACCTCACCTGCCCCAACCAGGTGCCCATTGAAGGGCTCAGCCACCAATGGGCAGTGTGTATGCCCACCTCTCATTAGCTCAGATTCGGGCATCCTCATGTTGTGTGTCAAGGACTCATGTGACCAGGCGAGGCTGAGCTCGGACCCCAGCCTTGGGGTTAGGCCAGCAGATCCTGGGGTTGGCCACAGTGGGGCCTCAGGCTGGCTGCAGAGTTTGTCCCCCATCCAGGACAGTGGTCACAGAGGCACTTCCCCCGAGATGCTGGTCTCGAGAGAAGCTCCCAGGAAGCTGTTGGAAATGCACCATGTGCTGCTGGCCTGCCCAGGAGACATGGCACCTGTTAAGACGTGTTCTCATGGGGCAGCGGTCAGAGAATGTGGGCCCTCCGTGTCTATAGGTGCGCTGGTTTCCACGGGCAGACAAGGCCAGGGCTGCTCCAGGGACACAGTTCTGAGTGGGGGGTTTCGCAGGCAGAGTGAAGGAGCCCCCAGACTGCAGATCTCGGTGACGGCTTCCTCAGGCACAAACAGCCCATGCGGCTGCTGCAGGAGCTGAAATTCCAGCTGCCCAAGGGGAAGAAGGGACCCGAAGCCGCCCTGCCTCCTCAGGGAGGTGATTAGCCACCGCAGAAAACACACGCTGCATGCCCGTCACTCCTGCCACTTACTGCCACATTTTCACTGTGCTAAGGGATTTGAGTAACTTTGAGGGTGTTGGGTTGTTGAAGAGCTTACACCTCATCTTTTCTTTAAAAATCTGTGCAACTTTAAAGTCTTCAGAAATCAGTGCTTAGCTCTGGTAGCTATCCAGCCAAATCAAAGGGGGTGAGAACACAGATCAAGACATGGCTTAACCTCCCCAGTGTGGGTGTGGGTGTGGGAATTGGACAGCACTGCCCTCCCCTCCTCTGGAGGTGAGAGGTCAAGGCCCATGTCCTCTGTCTCCACCCCTCGCTGTATGGCCAAGGAGTACCCACCTGGCCAGCTCCAGCAGAGGTTGTCAAAGAAATTCTGCTCACAGCTAACAACTGGGGACCCCGTGACATGGCCATTTTAACATGTGGCAGCTCGTCCCCCCGAAAGCATTCCTGATAGGACCGTTAGCGAGAGGTGGCCTGTGTGGTGACTCAGAGCCACCCAGACCCGGCTCCGGGCCAGCTGCTGCTCACCTTCACGTCTCTAGGTCACAGCTGGTCCTCCGGGGCTCACAGGCCGTGTGCTTCTGCTTGGAGTCGTATGCGGAAAGAGGAAGTGACAGATGTGAAGAGTCGGGAACAGCAGCTGGCTCTGGCACCGCTGGGCAGGGGCAGTTCTGCATCCTTCGCCATGGGTGGGCTGTGAGGGTGGCCTGTGGGACAGCAGCCACATGTGCTCAGTAAATCCCAATGTCCGGCTCCATTGCCAACCTTCTCGAGCTCTGACACCAGGTGCTCCTGGGCTGGGGGCACGAGGCTGCGCGTTTGCACCAGGACCGGTGAGCTATGCCCATGGGGTCATCCTCTTTACAAAGGAGCACCGTGCTGCATGGGCAGGTGCACTGAGAGGCGAGGGGACATGGTGTCCTGTGGCCTCTGCCTCTTCTCTCCACAAGAAAGGAAGCCCGTGCCAGTCTCCGAGCTGGCAGAGGCGTGGTCTACGGAAGCAGTAGTTCAGGCCTGAGCTGGACACAGTTCATCTGAACTGAGTTGTCCAACAGACAGGATCTGAGGAAAGTCACTGGCTGAGTCACTGTGAGGTCATCGCCGGTGCTGCAAGTGGGCAGCGGAGCTGCTCCTGGGTGGACACCTGCCTCCGAAAGTGTCCAGGTTTGGAAGGAAAGGCCTGTGTTGTCCCTGAGGCCCGAGGCAGCCTGTAGGCAGGCCCAGCTGGTGCCCAGCTGGGGCAGACCCCAAGGCCCACCCCCTGTAGTTGTGTCCCCTTTTCTTGTGAGGAGACCTGGGGGGAGAGCGGAGAGTCTGTTCTCCATCTCACATGGGCACATGTCCTGGTCCCCGGTGCCCACCTGGCAAGGTGCTTTTCTGATGACTCCACACATGTGGAGTGAGGAGCTGACAGCATCACAGCCGAAACCCACCTGGTGTGAGAAGGAAGGTGCCCCAGCCCTGCACAGGGAGAGGGGAGGCTGGTGGCTGGCCGAGTATGGTTTCCTGGGGTGGCGGCTCCAGCACCACCGACAGGAGTGGCTTAAGCAACAGGACTCTGGTCTCACTGTCTGGAGCCAGAAGTCTGAGATTAAGGTGGTTCCTTCTGGGCCTGTAGACCATGCCCTCCCCAGATCCTCATGTGCTCATCCCTCTGTGCATCTTCTTCCTCATGGGATGTTCTTCTTGTCAGGACACAGGCTCCACCCTAATATTACTAATCACATCTGCAATGACCCTAACCCCAAATAATGACAGGCACCCAGGCAGGACTTCTACATACGGGGGGGGGGCGGGGGCACAACTCAGTCCCTAACAGACCACAAGGTTTCCTCAGCTCCCTTCTCCTCTCACCCGTCCTCCCTGCACGTCCCCGTGCTCTCCTCACTGCCTCTGTGTGGCTGGGCTGTGCTGTGATGATTGGAAGGAAGCAGTCGGTCCCAGCCGAGGGAGCTGGGGGACGCAGCCCACTCTCAGCCCGGGCCCCTGGGCGCCTTTTCCTGTTTTGTTTTCTGAACCATATCTTTTCACTGTACCGGACTCTGCATCCCCATCCGCAGCACCCTCTGTAGTTCCCGAGCCGCCCAGGTGCTTAGGACTGGAGATGCTCTCGTCTCTCCTGAGACGGCCTCTCCCCGTTGCTCTCCCTGGTGTCGGAGGGCTTTCTTGGCTCTGCTGTCCTCTGACCTGGGACCTGTCATTTGGGAGAGCAGGACCAAGGGGTGTCTGGTCCTCAAGCAGTGAGGCTCCTACAGCGTCGTTCTCCAGCCTGTCGCAGACAGTGCCCCCGGCACCAGTGGCTGCCTGTGCCCCGGCTTTGCAGTCTCTAGGCATCGCTGCCCTCCATGAGCGTCCCCAGCTGCTACCCGTAGGTCCCCCGGAAGGGCTCCAGGGGAGGTGGGTCTGGGGAGGGGAGCTGTGAGCCACATTTTCTGTTTCCTGTTTCCAGAGCCAATTCCTGTAACTCCTTCGGGTTGTTTTGGTTGGAAGAAGGAAGGGTGGATATTTTCCTGTGGTTCGACTATCCCCACTTTAACTCTTATAAGAAAGTGTTTCCCTGTTCTCATCTGGAGAAGAAAATGCCTTGAGCACTCATTTCCTTTCCCTGCAACAGACACCCAGAGCCTCTGTGAGGGGTGGGCCAGGGGCGCTCACACAGGCCAACCACTACGCCCGCATGGTGGGCGGGTCTGCCTGCTGGACACAGCTCAAGGTGAGGCAGAGGCCGGCCTCACCCCTGCCCCACTCTCTTCTCAGGGATGGGCACCGCTCTCCTCAGTCGCCTTCTCCTTTCTCTCCCTCTCTTCTTGCCCCCCCTCGTCTTCCCTCCCTTCCTCCTTCCCTCCTCCCACTCCTCCACTCCCTTGGCCTCCTCTTATCTCCTCCTCCTCCTGCTCCTCCTCCTCCTCTGCCTCCCTCTTCTGTCTGGAAGCTCCGCAGACCCTGATGATCTGAGGCGTGTGGCCATCCTCCCGGCCTGGAGGGACATCTTTTCTCAGATCCTGCTCCCTGAGGAGGACAAGCACCCCCAGCCTGCAGGGTTACAGATGCTCACATGTGTGTCCTATGCCCTGTAGGACCCCTGGATCCTCAGGAGAAGTTTGGGGCTGACTCCACCCCACGTCCCACCAGTGCTGTTTGGGTAGTTCTTCCTGAAGGAAGCCAGCCACATGGTCTTGTCATGTGGCCATTGACCTCTGATGGTAGAGCCTTCAGGAATTAGAGGACTTGGACAACCAATCCATGTAAGCACATGCTGGGAGGGGCTTAGGGTTAAATATTTTAAAGAATGAAGAAAGTAGCCTGAAGCTACCCATGTTGGTTTCCTGGACCTGCCATGACCAAGTTTCACAAACTGGGTGACACCAACAGACATGTATTCTCTCAGGTGCTAGAGGCCAGAAGTCTGAAATCAAGATGCCGGCAGGGCTGTGCTCTCTGAAGGCTCTGGAGGAGGGTCCTTCCCGACTCTTCCAACGTCTGGGGTTCCAGGCACCCCTGGGCATCTGGCTGAATGGCCCCAGTCCCTGCCTCTGTTTTCACGTGGCCTCTCACCTGCGTCTGTGTCCTCTCCTCTTGCAAGGACACTTGTAGTCATTGGATCAGGGCTGACCCTAAGTCCAGCATAAGCTCACTTAACTCATCACATCTGCAAATACTTTCAAACACAGTCACATCCTGAGGTTCCGGGTGGGCGTGGGTTCTGGGGGTTCTGTTCAGCGTAGTACATGACCCACGAAAACATAGCGTCAGAATGCTGGCAATTTTCTGTTCTGTTTGGCACAAAAGGGCCTTAGTAACAAATGCTCTCAGCAAAGCTCTGGTGGGTGTGGTCTTCGAGTTAATGCTGCCACCTGAAATCCTTATTTTGAGGTCACCCTTTCAGTGTAGACACTGAGTGACAGTTCAACACTGTTCCATTTTTAGAATGTGTTGATTTAAGAATGTATCCAGATTTGAGCTCTACGCTCAGGAGAACTAGGTACTAAACCACGAAGGTGGACAAACCTCTGGTGTAATGACCAGCTCGTTTTCAGCCACGCGGAACTCGACCACGCTCTGCTGCTCACCATTCGGTCCCCAACTGGGTCAGCTCTGTGACTCCGGTAGCCTTGCCTGGAAGGGAGGGTGCTGGCAGGGCGGGCCTGGCACTGCAGTCCAGCTCAGCCCCACATCTGGCCCCGTTAGATGCAGGATTGTGGATGTGCTTGTCTCTACATCTGGAACATTTAATTAGCCTGGGGCCAGTTTAAGCACAGTGACTTACCCAGCTTGAAAAGAAACACTTCAGGGGTCCACTGTCAACTGAGGCAGCCCCCTGGACAGCCCCCTGGTCACTCCACGTGTGCTGCGCCAGCACAGCCAGGTTTGGTGAGCCTGAGAGGGGGCGGTGAGGGATTGAGAAACGACAGACAATAGAAGAAAGCTGGGTCTGGGTGGGACGCTGTCTTCTCTGATGGAGAACTGGCGACAGTGCCACAGCCTGAAAGCCGAGTCTTTATTTTATAGCCAGGTTCCCCGAGGCAAAGTGAGGGCGTGGTGACAACATTCTCAGGGGTTTCAAATCTATCAATTACTTGCACCTGATCAAGCTTTGTTTACTTGATGCACCTCCCGCAGCCTATATCACTCAGCCACTGGGACCACAGGTTCAGACCATAAGGTCCAGCTTACAACTACAGCCTTTGGCTATGATTGTGCTGGGGCTTACACGTGGCTTTGCCACGAGAGGATCGTGCCCTCTCGTTAGTCCCAGGCGTGAACTTGTCCAAACGCTGTAGCTGCTCTCCACCCCATGCACAGCAGGGTCCCCAAATGTTTAGGAGACTTTCCGCCTTGCAATTTCCCTCCTCAGTTGAGATTGGAGGAAGCTGCCTGCATCCTGTGGGAATAAGGCAGGACATGACACAACTGGCCAGCCCCTCCATCGCAGCAAAGTGGTTCTTCACCCTCTGTCTGTCACACCCAGGTCTCATTCCTCAGGAAACCCGTCAACTTGGTCTCATAATTAGCCGTTTCTACCTCCTCCCCTTCCGCTGTGCCCCATTCCCATCACCCTCCCCTCTAACCAGACCCAAGTGGGTGTTTGGAACATAAGGCTGGCCAATACCAGCACCTCCTCAGAGTGAAAGCCCAGGAGGCTGACACCCCTCACCCTGTGTCTTGCCCCTGAACCTCCTCAGAGAGGGCCTACTCTGCTGGGGCCTCCTTGCTGGTCCTGCCCCAGGGCCTTTGCACATGCTGCTCCTCTGTCTAGAGGCCTGCCCCCTACAGCTCTGCTTGCTGCCTCCTGTGCTCAGGTGTCTGCTTACATGTCCCTCTCCAAAGGCCTTTTAGGATCCCCATCTGGCACCTTCCACCACCTCACCTCTCATTTCTCTTCATAGTGCTAGCCTGATACCTGCAGACCGAGTGATCAGCTGCTCCCTAGAGACACTGAGGGGCCTTCGAAGGCTCAGTTCTGCCTAATTCGCCCAACTGGATGCCAGGCAAAGCTGCCACAATGCCTGGAGCTTGGGGTCACTCTCCTTAAATAGGAGGGACAGTCATTGTTTAATTTTTGCACAAGGTGAGCGCGGTCCCGCCCACAAACTGGATGTCTCAACAAGCGTAACAGTCACCCATTTGGGTGGAGTACACCATGCAGTCCTGGAAATAAAACAGCAAAATGCAGTGTTGGCTTTTGTCAGGACTGCCTCTCGGGGAGCTGCCAGCCTTACTGGGCTGACCGCCTCTCAGGGCTGACCACCTCTCAGGGCTGACCACCTCTCAGGGCTGACCACCTCTCAGGGCTGAGTGCCTCACTGGGGTGCCCCTCCATTGAGAAGCCTGAGCATAAAGGTCGCTGGGCTTGCAGGCACACCATCTGCCTGACCCTGAACTACACCCACTGCGGCCTGTGAGCTCCTCACCTGCTTTCATGTTGATGGATACGTGGCAGGCACCGCTGGCAACCTTTTTCGTGCCAGAACGAAACAAATTGGGTCTGTTCGGTCCTGTTCCTTGTGCCAGCTGGAATTTTGCTCACGATGAGGGCCAGCCCAAGGGGAAGGACTTCCTTTTGTTCTGCAATGTCTCCCAAGGAAATTGTAACAAGTTTTGAGCTCAGAAATCAGAGAATCAAACAAAAAACAAAACCCAAAACAACAATAAAACCTGGCATATTTTTTAAAATATATTTTTATTTATTTCAGAGAGAAAAGGAGAGGGAGAGAAAGAGAGAAACATCAATGATGAGAGAGAATCATTGATCGGCTGCCTCCTGTATGCCACCCACTAGGGATCAAGCCCACAGCCTGAGCATGCGCCCTTGGCCAGGATTGAACCTGGGACCCTTCAGTCCACAGACCAACACTCTATCCACTGAGCAAAACTGGCTAGGGCAAAGCCTGGCATATTTTAATGTAAGAATTCGAACTGGAGATTATTTTAACACACTCCTGGAAGTGCCTGGGCGGGTGGGCTTTGGAGCGCTGCTGTGCAGAGCCCTCCTGGGCCGGGGCTGTGGCTCATACAGCGGAGCCCCTCTGCCGTCAGCGCTGGCTAACATGAGTCTGCGGCCGTGGTTCTGGGCAGTCAGTCAGCAGTGGCAGGTCCCTCACCGGGCTGTGTCCTGCCTGTAGCCCTGTGTGTCTCAGGCCTCATGTGGACAACCCTCTGAGACGCAGCCTCTCACATAAGTTCAGGAGCAAGCGAGGCCCAGGTTTGTCTTCTGAAATAAAAAAAAAGAAACCTACCTGATCCTAGGCTCAAGGAGGACCTCCCTGCCGGTGGTGCACCAATCCTGGTGGCCTTCGGCTCATCCTTCCCTCTTGTCTGGGAACCTGGATGGTCCAACATGCCACGGTCGGCATCCAGGCCTCTAGGCATCTCCCCCCAGCCCCCCACCGCATTCCCTGCAGCTCCGGGCATCCCTGGCATCCCTGGGGTAACACCCACAGACCTTCACTTGTTAATTCAGGAGTGTGATGCATTCACAGCACTTGGCACAATTACTGGCTACCCCTTACAACAGTCATTTCCCCTTTCACAGAGAGGAAACCAAGGCACGGTGGAGTGAGGCAATTTGCCCAAGGCGCACTGCTTGGAGTCATGCAGCCGGAACCCCAACCCAGGCAGCCCCCCAGGCCTGTGCTCTAACCAGCAGGCTCCCTTGCCCATGGCAGTCACTGTGCGGCCCCCAGGTTGTGGGGGACTTAGGCAGCAAATGTCAGAACACGGGCTCCTGGTGCCTGTAGAGCTAAAACAAGGGTGCATGAGAAGCTAGTGGGGGTGGAGGCTTCAGCAGTGATGTGGCATCGACGAAAGCTCTGACGGAAGTGGGGGTGGACATCCCTGCATCTCCAGGTTTGGGGCATAGGGCGCAGGTAGGACAGGGAGGAGAAGGATGGTGACAATAACCCCGGCCTATACCCCATCGCCGCCTCCCAGAAGCGGCTACACTAAACGCCAGCATGGTTGCCTCCCAGACTTGTCGGCAGCTCTGGGAAGCTGGACACTGTCTGTGACAGTGTCGCCTGCTAGAAGGACCAGATGGCCCTTGGGCCCCACACCCACCCGGTCAGCATTCCCGGTCTTCCCAGACCCCGCCTTCCCAGCTGTGATAAAAGGGCTGGAGCCAAGAAGGGGGGCCGCCATTGATTTGTTTAAAGTGGTTTAGGTTTTCTTTTCAAACAAAGCTGTCGTTAGCCCTTGGAGAATGTGGTGCTATGGCTATTCGGTGAGGTTCCTCCAGAGGCCTGAGGTGTATTTTAAGCAGAGACCAACCCTGCTTTCTTCAGGAAGCTCGGGGAGTGGTTGGGGTGATGAGTCAACCACATCTGTGGTCCGTGTGTGGAGGTGGTGACTCTGGCCCCCATGTCCCTAAGGAGAGGCTGCAGGCTGGCAGCCGCCAGCAGAAAGGCCCTCGCTAGAACGTGGTAACGGTCCTATACTTCCTGCCTGGCTCAGGCTCGGGCCCTCCACTGGGGATGTCCAATGCCACCCAGTGTCCTATTGGAGTGGCCAGGGAGCGCAGGGTGGCACTGGCCTTCTGGCTGCGCTGAGGGGGAGCTGCCTGGAAGGTCCTGGGCCTAATGTTCAGGGAGCCCTCTCTTGGTTCTCCTTCTTTTGGGCTCGTCGTGGACAGAACACAGCCCAGATGGAGAAGGAATGTGCTCGTCCTCTGATGCAAAGACAGAGGGACCTGAGCTCCTGCTCTCAGGTTTTTCAGGGTCAGCAGGCAGGGCCAGTGGACGTTGACCACGCCAGTCATGGCTTGTCTGGGGGGCTCAGAGCCCTAACAAGCAAGGGTTGGGTCAAAGGCTTCTGCCAGAGTGGCTAGACAATGGGTCCTTGGCTGGTCGGCCAGCTTCACATATCACGGTGCCAGACGGTCTTCATCCCAAGAACCCTGCACCAGGGGTCTTTCCTGCTCTGTGGTTGGGAACTACCGCAGAAGGGCTGCACTTGGGCTTGTTACCCCTTCTCCCCCCAATTTCCCAAACCGTGTAGACCCTGGGCCTAGCTTCAGGACAAGGTTGTCGCTTAACACACGTGTGCAGGGCCCCTCCAAACACTCAGTCTTTCACTTGTGGGGTCTCAACCGAATTCCTCTAAGGCTAGCTTTGGGCTGGTGGTTGTCAAAGTAGCTCAGGTTTTGTCTCTGCTCCTTTAAGATCCCATGGCCGCTACTGCCAGATACCAGAGCTGAGGGAGGGCTGCGCCTCCGGCCTGGGCCTCCTTCCTTTGATCTCAGGAGGCTCGGCCAACAACAACAGAGCTGGGCTGAGGTTATTACGTCGTGGTCTCCCTGTGCAGTGTGTGTTTCCACATGACGCGACAGAGGTGCTTTCTGCAGGAGAAAACACACTCATTGCTTTTCTCGGAGCCGCTCAGCCTGGGGGTCCCGGCGCTGTCATCAGAGAGCAGCCCTTCCACATGTCCAGTCTGTTCCTCTGGGCTAAGGGCACGGAGTGCGAGGGTCGGTAGCACACGGCGCCTTCTGACCTATGGGCTTTAAATGCATATTGTTCCCTCCCAGCTTTGAAATGAGCTTCCTTCAAAATAGGAAGCACGAGGCTTTAATGTTAATGAAAGAAAACGAACCGTCCATCGGGTTTTCCCATGGAAGAATCCAGGTTGGGGGAAAACCCATTCTGCATTTGAAACGCGGGGGCATGGCCCTCGCCTGAATGGGGAGGCTGAGGCTGCGGAGGGGTCAGGCGTTGGGAGCCACGGGTCTTGCTTTCATTGTGTGTGTTTCGTGACCTGCAGCCAGTGTGCTCAGGGGACAGCAGCTGCATGTGGAAGATCGATCAGCCTGGACTTTCCTTTTTCTGTGAAACTCCTCTGAAGACAAAAGCAGTAGCAGCACAGCCGGGAGGAGAAAGTGGGGTTCACTGAGTGGCTGCAAAGTGGCTGTAACATGTAGTGTTGAACGGAAAGCAACGTTCCAGGTGCTGAGGGTGGAAACCCCCGACGGTGGGGGCATATGTTATGGTCACTGCTCAGTGATCGAGGGTGAAAAGGCTGCGTGTGTGTCATGCATTCGTACTGTGTCTATATGATGTGCATTACACGCGTCTGTACATATATGTATTCATAGACTAGGTACACACACTCGTGTGTATGCTCACATACATTTAGCATCTGTGCTAAAATGTGTCATCCCTGCCTGAAAGCCTGCTCACCCTCCACTGCCCTGGATGCCGAGGAGACTCTGGGAGGACGTGGGTTCAGGTCCTCGTGACAAGCCTGGGGCTGGGGGTCAGAGGTTGTAACTGCTTCTCCTCCGAATCGCGTTGGTTAATGGGGAGAACATGCATCACCCCCAAGTGTGGGAGAAAGAGAATCCTGACCACCACCAGGATTGGTAAACCCAGCCCCTCGCTGACCCTCTGCTGATGACGATGTGGCCCCTGCATGTGCTTATGGGGCATCACTCCTGCAGCAGGTGGCCTGGGTCCACCTCTGGTCACCTCTTCATACCGACACACTGTGGGCCAGCCATGGGCAGAGTATGTCGTCGGGGGCCACTCCTGTCCCCAGCGTGTCATCCGTGGGTGTGCTCTCAGTCTCTACCACAGGCGTGGCCGTCACCTCCAGCAAGGTCCACGTGGGCGGGGTGGGGGGGGGTGGGCTGGGGAACTGTTCCCTCCAGGGTCAGGGTGGTTTGGGGGTGGATGAGTGCCAACAAGTAAGTCTCCCCGGGCCAGCGTAAGCGCGGTGTGAACTACATTTTGCGTCTTCTTAAAATGAGCAGAATTGTGAGAGGCTGGGACAGGAATAAGAAGCCAGAGACCTCATACCGGGTGTAAGTTACCACTCTCATGTGAAGAGACACAGATGTTTATTTTAGGAGATCCTTTGATCCCAAATGACTGGGTTTCCACATGCAAATTCCAAATTTGGTTATTACAAAGTCCGATTAAATCGTCCTAACCCAGAAGTACCGATGGGCAAAACCTAGGAACGCCCCTGCCGGATCTTGAAGCTCTGTTTTAAGTTTGGAAAGAAAGAAACGAAAACCATCTGCAGCTCGTTGGGAAGCCTGTTTGCAGGGCCCCCTGCCCGCGAACGCTCGGTTTCATCATCCCTAATCTTTCGCTTTAGAATCAGAAGTTCAGAATAGCAGTTGCAGCAGCCCCTTGAACGGGCCCTGCGTGGGCCCCAGCCGCACATGTGTCGGAATTATTAAGCCCATAAAACTACGCTGTCACATCTGAAACCGGTTAGCCGCTGAAACCGAGACTTCCACTTCAAAGCTGCCGTGGTGTTTCCAGACAGACGCTGGCGGATCACCTTGAAGTCAAATTCCATCCCCTGGCAACCAGCAGAAAGCGGCCTCTGCCCCCTCACCGGGCCTTTCTCACAAAAGGCAAGCTCTGCACGGAGCCCGACTCCCAGCCACTCGGGCAGATGGGCTCCCACACAGCCCTTGGCCTGCTGGCGGCCGGAACCCCGCCCAGGATGCCTGGCCCTGGCGAGGGGGGGGCTTCCATTTAAATGGCCTTGGGAGCAGCTGCTCCCCTCCCCCTTCCAGATAACACTGCGACCTGGAGTGTAGGCCCTGCAATTCCAAACGTTCATCCAGCGTGTGAGGCCATCCTGCCCTGAGGGGCCCACCGTGTCACCATCACCGCGAAGGCATCCCATGACTGTCCACCCAGGAACAGAGTTCTGGGAAAATGCCGCCAACAGTCCTGCTCGGTTTGCCTCCTCCCCGTCACCCCTAGAGGAGCCCCTCCACCAAAGGAACCCCCTCTGCCTCCATCTTTCTCTCTGCCCCTCCAAACCCCGCACACATTCACCATCACCTCTTTCTCACCGGCTTGGACTCTGGTCTGCACAAAGCCCCCTCCTGCATCCCCACTGCACCTGGAAACTGAGGCCCAAGTGATTCGGAGGAGACGCAGGACTTTGGAATGCGCCAGAGCTCTGAGGAGCAGCCCTGATCTCAGGTTCAGGAGGGCAGTGCTACCAGAAGCCCCCATGTGCTGAGGCTTTCGGCTGTGAACTCCACTGAGTGGGTCATCTGAGGCTGTTTTAAGGGAAAAGAAGGGCTCCGGAGCAGCCCCTGTGTGTGTGTGGAGGGGTGCTGGGGGTGGGGGAGGGGGTTACCCAGGTGCTAGCCTCACTCTCCTGATGGTCACGCTGGATTCTCATCACCAGTACCCTGGGCCCTTTCACAGAAAGGGGACCTGCTCCCGGGACTCGGCACACAGCTGGTTTTCTGGAGAAGAGTAAACATTCGCCCCTGGGGAACACCACGTTCTCAGGAATGCAAGCCGAGAGGCCGCTCGGAGTTGGCAAGGAATCTACTTGGAGAAGCAAACGCGTTTCCCGGCCGGCCGTGTGTGCATCGCATTGCTCGCTCGGAGCAGGAACTGTGTTCCCTGCCCTCAGCCTTGTTCCCGGCCGGTTTAGGTAAGAGGAGGAACTCGAGTCAGAAGCTCCGGTGTCAGGGCTGAGGTGTTACCTCATGTGTCCTCTCAGCACACCTCTCACTATTGGGGTGCAGGTCCCACAGCGGGGGGTGTGGATGCGCCTGGCACACGTGGGCACCTGGAGAGCCCCACTCCCTCGTCGGAATCCCTTGTTTCATGGAAAGGAAACCGAGGCCCAAGTGATTAGGCGGTGGATTCAGGATTGTCAGCCAATAGCAACAGGGCGGAGACCAGGCCAGCTTTGGGCAGTGGGGCCAACACTGGCCCCAAGGACCTCCTCCTCCTCCCGGGGACCTGCGCTGGGACTGGATATGGAAGAAGGTTTCTGCCGACGTGGCCTTCATCCTAGGGGGGCCCTAACTGCCTGCACCTGTATCTTTGTAAGCGGGAGGCAGTGGGAGACTTGACACAGAATAGACAGAGAGAGGCATGTGACAACAGAGAAACTGGAGAGATGCGTCCACAAGCCCAGAAACACCTGGGGCTACCAGGACCTGGAAGAGACAGGAAGGATCCCATCCTCCCCCATCCCCCCAGCCTCCTCAGAGCCCCTGCAGGGTGAGAGGGGTAGCGATCAGACCCCACAGCAAAGGTCACAGCCACCCAAAATTGACGTGCAGAAGAAGGACCTGGGGTTCCTAAAGTGTTAGGGTGTGTGGGGCTAAGATCCTGTCCCCAGTGGCCAGCAGGTGCTGGAGAATGAAAGGACAGCGTACCAGGGCCGCTGGGGGTGGGAGCAGGAAGGAAGGGATGGGGGGGGGGGGGATCAGCAGGTCAGTAGTGCTAAGTGGGCGGTGCGCCGGGAGGCCTGCTGGCTGGGTAGGGGAGCCAGGGATGGGGATGGGGATGCGGATGCAGGAACAGAGCTCCATCAGGCCAGACAGAAGGGGGGCAAGATTGGGATGAGAGGGAGAGTTAGAGACTTGTATGGGCATGAGGCTGGGACTCCTTTGGGGGTGGCAAAGGAAGTGAGAGCAGAAATGTATGCTTAGAAGGGGGCCCCCACCACAGGGTGCTCAGATCAGAGAAGGCAGGTGGGGGCATCCCAGGAAGGGGTAGGGCTGGCCCTGCCCTGGGCAGGGTGATGTGAGAGGTGGACACTTGCTGGACTTTAGGAGATGGGGTATCTGCCTGTGCCCCTGTCTCACTTGAGGGTCCCAATTATCTGGGATTCAGCTGCCAACGAGGTCCCCCCCGCGGGGAGGGGCTTGCATCTGGCTAGCATCCCTGTGGTAGGTTTGCCCGTTGAAATTAAAGCTTTTGGCCCTTCTATTTAGCCAAAGCAGCACAGATTAAAGGGCACTTTTATGTAACCAGGACGAATTTGAAACCACTAGCCATAGGGACAAGAATGGTTCCTTTTCTCCCCAATGTTTTTTGTCCCCTTATTTGAGCCTCTCTATCTCAGAGGTAGTTGCTGATTTAGCTCGTAGGTAAACACTGTAGATTCTAGTGTTGGGATATATGTGGATAAACACTTTTTCAAAAGGCACTTTAGGGCACTAGTCACAGGCTGGCTGCTGTACGCGGGCTTCCTTGTTGTGTCGTTGTTGTAGCATTGGGAGTGCCATAGGGGCCGCTCCCGCTGCCCTCGCTCCCTGGCCGCGCGCCCCATGGGAGTTGTGCCACTGGCTCTTCTGGATTCCAACACTCCTGGATGCTGGTCTGGGGGCTTTGTGCATCCTTCTTTCCTTCCTTCCTTCCTTCCTTCCTTCCTTCCTTCCTTCCTTCCTTTCTTCCTTCCTAGGTTAGATTTTCTTTATTTTTTTTTAAGTATTTTTATTGATTTCAGAGAGGAAGGGAGAGGGAGAGAGATAGAAATCCTATATAATAAAGAGGTAATATGTAAATTGACCCTCACTCAATCATGCCATCACAAGATGGCGGGGCCAGTGTCTGCTCCTCGTGGCTTCTGCTGGGGTTTCTGGGTGCACACCACGGAGGTGGGGCCCGTCGGCCAATCTGCACAGCCCAGAGGTGGGGCATGGGGGCAGCACTCCAGGACTCGAGGCCATCCCACTGCATGCCAGCCACATGGGGCGGGACTCCAAGACTCAGGGCAGTCCCGTGGTTCGGGGAGCGGGGCAGGGTAGGGGGGTGGGGAGGGGAGGGAGCAGGAAGGGATCCCGGGTCTCACACGATTTTGCGCGATGGATCACTAGTATTGATGAAAGAGAATCATTGATTGCTGCCTTCTGCAGGCCCCCCCCCCCCCACTGTGGATCAGTCCTGAAACTTGGGCCTGTGACCTAACTGAGAATCGAACCGTGACCTCCTGGTTCATAAGTTGACATTCACCCACTGAGCCACGTCTGCTGAGCCTGGAGATGGTTCTGATGGAACCAATGACACCGTGGGAGGCATGTGTTTTACTTAAAAGTCTGCAGCTTCGTGGGTGTGCCCAGACTGGTTCCTCTGCAGTGACACCGGGAGGCTGTGTCTGTGACCTGCCCATGGGCCACGTGGTCATACACTCCCTGTTCTCCCTGCAGGAGCTTCACAGTGGGGACCCCAAGGAGGGACCTTTCCGGGAGGACCAGTATCCTCTAGAGGGTAAGTCCTGCTCCCCAAAACCACAGACTCTACCCTGTACCCCAGGCATATGCCTAAAACCTGCCCTCAGAACACCTGGACAAGCTGAGGCCCTGATGACATAGGCACGGCCACTCCATGCTCTTTAACTTCCCCACAAAACCCAGACTAACACAGGCAGCCTCCTCCCCACCTTGATCTCTGAAGCCACTGCTGTCTGGGTGGGCAGATCCAAGAAGATACACCTGACCATGGCTGCCCCAGGTGAGGGCTGAGGGCACACTGACCATAGCTATCCCAGGTGAGGGCTGAGGGCACACTGACCATGGCTGTGCCAGGTGAGGGCTGAGGGCACACTGACCATGGCTGTGCCAGGTGAGGGCTGAGGGCACACTGACCATGGCTGTGCCAGGTGAGG
>PVJC01013290.1:0-38231 GCA_004026665.1 Murina feae
TGGTCTGAGTGCAGTGGTGTCTTACAACTAATTGATCACAGCCAATCTAGTCCTGTGCCAGAATAGTTTTTAAGAAAATTGGACAAACTGTGTTTGTGGCTAGAAAGAAGAACAGCCACAATGCACAGCCCCGACAATGGCTTGCAGAAAACCTTAAATGATACCTGTATCTTAACTGGACGGCTCCAGAGAGACAAGGGCAATTTTGCCTTATGTGGGAAAATCAGGAATAGACTTTAGTCAATAGCCTTACCATGTGTCATGTGTAGTAGCAGAAGATTTAGCTGTCAGAAGCGGCCACAGTGTATAGTAATCTTAATTTTCTTACAGATTTGAATTCAGTTGTCAAAAGGACAAGTGCCCAACTGGGCAAAGAATACCATCAGGTTTTTGTGTCTATTGAGAGACGATTGTACACTGTCTTGCAGGCCCGAGTGACCATGCCCATGTCAGGGGTGGCACAAACCTCAACTGTAGGAACAATTAAGCCTAAGAGTTCTAACTGAATGAAAAGTATGAAAAGTGTGGTTTTGGTGTATAAAGAAAAATGTTAAAAGTTTAATGGATAATGGGGACAGTAAGCTAGGACAAGTAGAATAGGGAAACTGAGCAGAAATTTTGTCTTCCCTAAACCAAGGACACTTGGGAGAGGCCTGGGCGCTGATCTGCCATGGGAACTGCCAAATGGCTCAGCACAGCTTCGCTTGGGTGGAGCGACCTCCCCGATGGCCCTGTCCCTGGCAGTGCCAGGGGAAGGAAGAGTAGAGATTTTAAAGTCAGTGTCATTTCTACAACAGTGTCTCATAGTAAAGAATTCTCACTGTCCTCGGGCCTGGCTAAGAACCACGCCCCAGTGCTAATCAAGGTAAAGCCTGGAGCAGTCTGTTACCTATTTTAGAAAACGCACTTTTGTATTTGTAAAGCATCAGACAGGGCTCCAGAGAGATGTGACCCTGTTATATCCAGCTAGAGTGTTGGATATTGAATGCATCAGGAGTCCAATCAATGTTGGGGTCCCCACCAGCAGGCGAGGGGATCCCAAGGTGGTTGCTGGGCATGGAGGCCACAGGGGCATAGGTTCTCCTGCCCCATGGCTGCTTTTCCCATGCCCACCTCAGAGTGGGACCCAGGCAACACAGCTCAGATCGGGACAGAGAGCTGTTGTAGGGTATGGAAACTTCACAGAGGCAAAGGGCAACTGGGCTGCAGATGAAGCAGCCTGGAAGACTGCCCTGGAAACCAGAGGGGCCTCTACAGATTAAAGAAACTAATTCTACTCAAGTTCTTGCAGACATTGCAGCCTCCCCAGAGGGAAGTCCAGAAGCCCAGGGGTGGCAGTGGCGGTGGTGGCGAGAATTGGCACTCCAAGGCTGCATGCAGCGCCCCCTACCCTGGGGAGGCAGGAATGGTGCGAACTGCGGGTGCCTGGACGGAGGCAGCAGAGGCAGCAGTGTGTTCGAGACAGGCAGCCGACACCCTGGACAGTGAGAAGCAGTTGGCAACTCATCGTAAAGAAAGCTCTGGACCAAGAGCAGAGCGACTCGTAGGAGCTGACCCTGTGGGTGCGCGACGGTGGCAACCCGACAACAGCCCCTGCTTCAAGAAGAGCGTGAACAAGGCCGACCTAGTGGAGGAGAACACCCTGGGCACCCCCATCCTGACCTAGACGTGGAGGTCAATGGGCAGCGCCACCACCAAATTGGTGTGGCGGCTGCTGTGCCTGGATGAGGCGTTGGGCTGGCTCAGCGTCCTGACCACAGGAAGTGAGCCAGCTGCGCTTTACCATCATGGCCCGCGACCGTGAGCAGCCCCGCCAAGAACCAGGAGGAGAACGGCGTGGTCACCTGCACGGTGGTGGGGGACATGCCCTTCCAGTTGAAGCCGGCCAGCGACACGGAGGGCGACCAGAACTGGCCGGCGACCAGCCAGATGGTCGTAGAAGTCTCCAGGATGGCCACTGTGCTGGCCACTGATAACAACGGCAAGAACACAGAGGTCGCCTACTTGCTGGTGCCCTTGGTGACGGGGGTGTTTGCCATCAACTACACTATGCTGGACCGCGAGCAGACGGACAGGTACAAATTCAAGGTACACGCCAAGGACAAAGGCCTCCTTGTGCTGCAGGGCAGCACCACGGTGATCGTGTAGGTGGCCGACAAAGAACGTGATGCAGGACTGGGTGCCACTGCTCCCGAGTGAGGGCAGCCCAGAAAGGGCTGCGTGTGCCCACCTCCGGGGCCGCCCTCGCGGATGGTAAGAACCTGCAGACAACCTTGGCTGCAGTCAGAGAGGAGTTGAGAGTAAGTCCTTAGCAAGGAAGTCGTGTTGGACAGGCTCACTGTCCTAGAACTGCTCTTCACATTCATCGAGTCGCCGCAGCAGACCTGGGTGTCCGGCAGCAGGTTGCTGATGCAGCATCAACACCAGCCAGCCCATGCCCTGTCCGGAGACCTACAGAGGAGGCTGTCTTCTGGGACATCTTCATCCAGTAAGCAGACGAGGTGGAGGCGACTGCGTGGCTGTCCTGCAGCAGGGCCGGATTCTCAGCCTGCTGGATTTGGACAGCCTGCAGGATGCAGCTTGCACCATGGCCCTGATGAAGACCTGCGTCCCACAGGCATTTCCTCTCCAGGGACAACCGAGCCAGCTTCGAGGGGCTCCTCCAGGCACTGGAGCAGAACCGGCGCCGCTTTTGCCTCTGCCTGTGTCTGGTGGGTTGCGAGGTCGCAGATGCCACCTTGGAGGAGGTTCTGATGCTTCTGCGAAATCTCAGAGAGCAGTCGGACATGGCCCCAAGGATGGGGTTGGAGGCGCAGAGCCGAGACCTCCGGCATCCACTCTGTCTTGCATGATGGTGCCCTTGCCAGCACCCTCATGCAGGCGGTTGCCTGCACCTGTGAAGCAGCCCCAGCACAAATGCCTGGGCCCCCTCCCCGGCTGACCTCCAGGACCACATAGAAGTGTCTTTTGGTGCCTGGGGAGAGCCCTGGGCTGGGGGCTGGTCTTTTGGAGGGCGAGGCCAGGATTCCATTGCGACCTCAGACCTGTCAAAGCTAGAGGACATCTGCTTGACAGGAAGTACCTGGCAGGAGTGTGAGAGGCCCTGCTACGGAGGGCACCTCAGGCCCTCTTCCTCATATGCAGGGCACAGAGAAGGGAGCTCTGCCCCATGCAGCAAGGAACATGTTTTGAATTTTGGGGGAAAGGTGAATGAACAGAATGCTCCCCTCAGGACCTTGAGGGAAAGGAGTACTCAGAAGAGTCACTGATTCGACTCATGTCCATAAAACCAAGGGGAGAATGTAAGGGCGGAAGGGCGGTGCGAGAGTGCAGACCTGCCAATAGGGATGCAGAGGAAATGCCCGGCCCAGGACCTCCCCTCAACCAATCAACAAGGGCCACACACGTTACCCCACCCACTACTTCCGGCCCTATAAATCCTTTGTTTTGCCTGAAACCTGCACTTCTTGCCCTGTCGTGCCACTGTGCCGGTGGGCAAGCGGGAAGTCCAAGTTAACTTGAATAATAAAGCTCTCATGTTCTTGCAGCGGTTTTGGGGCTCACTCGTAGTCTTTGGGGACCACGACATCTGGGTACAACAACAGAAAACCTGGGCCCAGTGCCTGACGCTGGCTGCAGCCTGGGAAAGGCCACCTGCCCCACATCCCCCCTCAGGTAGACTGAGAAGCCGGGCCCCAGCGCCTGAGGCTGACTGCAGTCTAGGAGAGCAAGAAGCCATCTGCTGCGTGTTCCAGGCTGCAGTCGTAGGAGAAGCAGCCCATACTGCATCACAGGGGACACAAAGAAGCTGCCCATCTGCGGTCCAGGGGAAAGAGAGAACCCGGGCCCAGCGCCTGACGCTGGAAGGTAGCCTAGAAGACACCTGCTGTGGGCCATTGGAAGGTCCCAAGTGGAAGGGTGGACCGTCCTGAGGTGAAGGCGCTCCTGCTTTGCAGCAGCCGTGCCCCAGCTGCATGGGCCTTGGCCACCCTCACTGGGCTGGGTGTCCTGTGCAGGGAATGGGAGCAGGATGGTGGTGGGGAGGCCAGGGAAGGGGGGCAGTGAACACCTGGCCCAGGCTGAGCCCTGGGCTGGGGGTTAACACCCCCTTCCCATGGAAGCTTAAAGGAGGGAAGGAGTGCTGCTCCCTCTCTCTCTCTCACACACACACACCCTCCTGGGCCTCCTCTCTTGCTGGCTCCATTTTCTCCGCCACCGGGGGGGCAGGGGTCTCCTGTGAGGAGCCCCAGGTCTCCCTTCAGATCTGGGGTGAACCCCTGGGGGAGCCAGGAGACAGAGGGGGGCGGAGGGAGCAGCAGCCCCAGAGAGTTTGGGGGGAAGTAACCAGGTGGGGGAGGGGCACAACAGGGAGGGGACCTTAGGACCTCCTTCCACAAGTGGTTGCTGGGGCCGCCCCCTCCAGGCAGGCACTGGCGGGGCCTAGGGCTGGTTGGTGGGAAGCCTGGGGGCCCTGGCAAGTCTCCCAGTGGGAGTGAGGGGGATGGAGTGGGGGACTTCTAGGAGGCCGAAAGAAGCAAAACATCAGGGACATTCTACAGCAGATAATGACCAAGAAACATTCCCTAAACTGCCCCTGAATGAAGCCAGCTCTCTTTAGCATTCTGTGTGAAATCAAGAAGAAGACCAGCCTCAGCATCTCAAGTTTCCAGGAGGAGGAACTGGTGGACCCCCAGCTTATGCGCTTAGACAACATGCTTCTGGCAGAAGGTGTAGCTGGGCCTGAGAAAGGGGGAATGAGTGGGGGTGGTGGGGGTGGGGGTGGGGCTCAGCAGCAGCAGCTGCAGCCGCAGCAGCTTTGGGGGCAGTGTGTCTCCTGACAGCTCCATTGAACACTCGGACTATGCAGCAAACTCTCCCAGATCTGCCACATCTACCACTCAGAGCTGGAGAGGTAGGAGCAGGCATGTAACGAGTTCACCGCCACATCATTAACCTGCTGAGGGAGCAGAGCCGCACAGGCCATGGCACCCAAGGACATGGAGCAGGTAGTAAGCATCCTACACTGTAAGTTCAGCGCATTCAGATGCAGCTCAAGCAGAGCACCTGCAAGGCTGGCATGATCCTGCACTCCTGGTTTCTGGATGCCAGACAGAAATGCTGGGACTTCAGCAAACAGGCCCTCGAGTCCTAAATGAGTATTTCTATCCCCACCTAAGTAACCCGCATCCTAGTGAGGAGGCTAAGGAGCAGGTCACCAAGGAAAGTGGCATCACCGTCTCTCAGGCCTCGAACTGGTTTGGCAACAAGCAGATTCTCTATAAGAAAAATATCAGAAAGTTTCGAGAGGAGGCAAACATCTATGCTATCAAGACTGCCGTGTCTGACACCCAGGGGGCCACAGCCACACCAGCTCCCCTACACGTCTTCCTCCGCAGGCTCTGGTGGCTCTTTTAATCTTTCAGGATCCAGAGACATGTTTCTGGGGATACTTGGGCTCAACGGAGTTGCCTACCCTGCTTCCCAGGTGGAATCACTCCAACACTTGATGGATCCAGGGGGCTACGGAGATAACCTTGGGGGAGGCCAGATGGGCATCCCTTGGGAAATGAGGGCAAATGGCGGCTGGCAGGAGGCTGTGACCCCGTCCTCAGTGACGTCCCCAACAGATGGACCAGGGAGCATTCATTCGGACACTTCCAATGGTCTCACCCCTCAGGGCCACAGGGTGGGGGCTCACGAGGTAACTCGACGAGAGGACAAAGGAATCCAGAGGACAAGTCCCAGACACAGGAGAAGCACAAGATGGAGAAGGGCAAATGGGGTCGCCCTACCCCAGCTGACTCAGTGCTGGGGTTTGATGACTGCATGGCAAGGAGAAGGGGGTCCCTTAAGGGGAAGGTGGGGTCTGTTTCCACTTTTTTCCCTTCTTTTCAATCTTTTTCTCTCCTCATTTCTTACACAGAAAATCACCCAGAACCCTATCTTTCAGATCCTATCTCTCTCTCTCATAGACATATACACAACTATTCTGTTTCTCTCTCTCATAGATACATATATAACTATTGTTTCTCTATAGACACATATACATTCTCTCTCAGACACATATACGATTATTCTGTTTCTCTCTCTCTCTCTGTCTCTGATTTCACCCATTCTCTCTCCCCCACCTCTTATCTGCTCTGGGATCTGTGGAGACAACAGCACTGTCCTACCTACTAGAGATGCCAAAAATGGGGACACAACTTCTGGACAGATGACCTGGACACCCCCCTCACTCCCACCACCAGGCCTCCAAACCCTCCCCCTCCAGACAGCTTTATTACTGCATATGCAGCTCATCTTAAACCAATAGAAATGCTCAGTGGGAAAAAAAAAAAAGGAAGGAGGGAGGGAAGAACTGTATAAAGGAGTCAGTGGAAAGCAGAATTAAAGAAGGAAAGAGGATGTATGAGTGAACTGTAAGAGCTATAATGAAAATCAAGTATAGTTGTGATTGGGAACAGATTTTAAAAGTAGGAGTCAGAAAATAAAAAAAGATAAATGATAGTGAATAATTAGGCAGGTAGATAGATAGGTATTAAAACAGTGGAAGTAAGTAAAGAAGAATGTATGGCAAAGGTGGATGAGAGAGAAAGAGGGAGGGAGGAAAAGTTTTAAAGGGGGAGCTGGTAGAGCTTAAAAGAAGAATGGGAAGAAGGGAGAATGGGGGAGGGAGCAAAGCAGGTCCAAGGGAAGAAGTGAAGAAAAAAATTAAGGTAGGAAGGAAGGAAAAGGGGAGGGAGAGCAGTGGTAAAGATAAAGGAAAGAAGGAATGTGGGGAGGGAAGGAGGGTAGTAGAAAAATGAGAAGAAGGATAATGGAACAGAAATAGGAAATAAGGAGGAAAGAAAAGTTTATAAATGATGAGTCAGTAGGAAAAGTGTTACATAAAGGAGAAAATTTGTGTGAGAGGAAGAAGCCAATAAGGAAGTCAAATACAATTGTGCGTGAAGGGAATAAGATTAAAAAAGAAAGTTAATAGGGCTGACCAGGCTGGCAGGGGAGGGCAGTCCTGAGTGACCAGGATGGCAGGGGAGGGCAGTTATGGGGATCAGACCAGCAGAGGAGAACAGTTAAGGGGATCAGGCAGGCAGGCAAAGTGGTTAGGGCAGACAGGCAGGTTAGTGGTTAAGAGCCAGAGGTCCCGGATTGTGAGAGGGATGTCCAACTGGCAGTTGGATATCCTCCGAGAATTCCCATATTGGAGAGGGTGCAGGTAGGGCTGAGGGACCACCCCTACACCCCGTGCATGAATTTCGTACACCAGGCCTCTAGTATAATAGAAAAACATGCAAATTAACTGTCCCTCTGCTATGCTCAAGCCACACCCACAAGCCACTCCCACAAGCCAATCCCAGTGACTATGCAAATTAACCCAACAAAAATGGCAGTTAATTTGCATATGAAGGTGTCAAGTACCACAGGAGGTGACGGCAGCCATGCCCGCAGCCTCCCAGGACCTTTGCCAGCCCCAGAAGGCGAGGCCGTAGCCACACACGCAGGATCCCAGGACTTTTTCCAGTTAGGGAGCTGAGGCTGCCTGTGCCTAGCCATGCCTGCAGGCTCCTGGGATCTTGCCAGGAAAGAATGGGAGGTTTGGAGGACTTGGCAGAGCAGGAGATGGCTGGACATAGATCAGAGTGAGAGAGAGGGCAGCTTGGCTCCCTCTGTCACCCCAGCTTCCTCAACACAGCTGTGGAAACTGACAGCGGGGAGGAGGAAGTTTCACCCTCACAGAATCAGCCAGAATCAGCCATTGGTCAGATAGCTCTCAGCGGTCTGATAGCCAGGAATCTCATTCACTTGCATCTCAGACTGTGGCAGTAGAGAGGTGGGACTATGTCTAAAGAACAACTGTTGACACAACATAGCTCTGCAGCCGAAAGATGCTGACGTTATCCACAGAAAACGTCTGCAGAGCAGCATGTCTCTGATCTTGAAAGAAGGTGGTGCCTGCGACAGAATGTATCTGAAGACCAGCTACTGGAAAAATGTTGCTCTGATGCCAAAAAATACTGGCATTATTGACAGAAAATGTCTAAAGACCAGCGTGCCTTTGAAGTTGAAAGGAGGTGGTGGTGATGACAGAATATGTCTAGAGAACAGTCATCAACAAGTACTACCAATACCGGTATAATTGCCTTCTCAGCGAAAATAGAGTACACGAGGATGCAATCCTCAAACATAGTTGTGGTGGAATGACTGTTCGATGTGAATTTTGCCTATCACTAAATTTCTGTGATGAAAACCATCTGATGGGAAATTTACTTGATGTTGTAGCAAAGGGAAAGTCTGTGCAAATTTTCCAGATTACCCAGCGTATTTAAAAAGATTAATGACACACAAAGATTCTGACAGTAAAAATTTCATGGAAAATATTCATTCCATAAGTAGTTCTTTTGCTTTTGCTTCCATGGGTACAAATATTCCATTGCCATCAGGATATGGGCCATACTGTTTTAGAATACACAGACAAGTTTATCACTATACTGGAACTTTACATCCTTTGGATGATGTTTCTCGGAAGTTTGCTTAACTCTATATTTTGGATGCAGCTGAAGTTACAAGTAAAAGATTAACAATGCCAGAAAACCAGGGCTGCTCAGAAAGATTCATGATCAACATCAACAATCTCATGCATGACATAAATGAATTAACAAAATCATACAAGAAGCTACATGAGGTAGAAAAGGAAGCTCAATCTGAAGCAGCAGCAAAAGGTATTGCTCCCACAGAAGTAACAATGGCAATTAAATATGATCATAACAGTGACCCAGGTAGATATAATTTCCCATTTAACCAAGGTTGCTGTCATATTCAGAAATGAAGATGGAGAACCTCCTTTTCAGAGGGACTTGCTCATTCATTGTAAACCAGATCCCAATAATCCAAATGCCACTAAAATGAAACAAATCATTATCCTATTTCCTACATTAGATGCAATGATATATCCTATTCTTTTTCCACATGATGAAAAAGGCTGGGGAACAGATATTGTATTAAGACTCAGAGATGACAGTGTAATTGACAATAATACTAGACAAAATGTAAGGACACAAGTCACAGAAATGCAGTATTATGGATTTCATCTCTCTGTGCAGGACATGTTCAATCCTATTTTAAATGCAGGAAAATTAACTCAACAGTTTATCATGGATTCATATTTAAAAATGGAGGCCAACTGGATACATTTAATCAAAGCAAACCAATCTAAGATGAGTTGGAAAATATAATGTTTTGATTAATTATCTCAAATGTAGATCTGAAAATGGCAATGTGCCGATTGGTAAAATGGTAATACTTCCATCATCTTTTGAGGGTAGTCCCAGAAATATGCAGCAGTGATATCAGGCTGCTATGGCAATTGTAAAAAGTATGGCAAGGCTGATTTATTCATAACCATGACATTCAACTCCAAATGGGTAGATATTGCAAACAATTTACCACACTGGCAAAAAGTTGAAAACAGACCTGACTTGGTAGCCAGAGTTTTTAATATTAACCTGAATGCTCTTTTAAATTATATCTGTAAATTCCATTTATTTCACAAAGTAATAGATAAAATTCATGTCATTGAATTTCAGAAATGTAGACTGCCTCATGCTCACATGTTATTGATATTAGATAGTGAATCCAAATTACATTCCTCTAATTAATTCCCTTTTAATGTACACAAATTTCATGCACCGAGGTACTAGTGATATATATCTGTGGAAATTGTCACCCAGAAAATGAAATAAAATCCAGGGATCCAATCAGATGCAGAGAATGTGGATACAGAATAATGTACAAGAAAAGGGCTAAAAGATTGGTGGTTTTTGATGCTTGATGAAACAGAATTCAGAAGAGTATCTTTATTTGCATTTGGATTTGCTGTTAATGTATAGTTTTTGATGAGTACACTTATCTTTATAAATACAGCTATATACATTCGATTTCATTTTTAAAACCATATTGTATTTAGGTATCTACTGATGAGGCAGGAATTTTGGGGGAACATAGGCAGGCTTAGGGATTTTTTAGAATTGGGGTCCATGGAAAAGTGCAGGGCTGCTGATTGGGAGAAGGTACATTTCCATAACACAGGAAGCCAGGTGTACTTACATCTCCATAAGACAAGGGAGCAGCAACAGTTACTTTTACATAAGACAAGGGAACTGGAAGTAGCCAGGAAAGGTCTATATTTACAAAGTAAAAAGAAGGAAGCCCTTCATTCAGATGGAAAAGAAGGACTATAAGGAAGGAGGACCTCAGGAATCACTAGAGTAACCAATTCAAAGGGGAATATTGACCAATTAGAGGGGATATCAGTACACAGGAACTGAAGCCTTTATAAACCATAGGGAAAAGGAACTCAGTGGGACCCTTTTCCCCCTCCCTATGTGGGAGTCCATTCCGTGGGAATCTTCCTCCTCTCTACGTGAGAGTCTGTACTTGTTCTTCAATAAATCTCCACCTTTTCTATACCACTTTCTATCCGTGGATTCATTCTTCAGTTCTGGAGGACAAAGAATCTGGGTTCCAGTCCAAAAAATCCAGTATCATTAATAGTTTATAAAATAATTTTTGTTAAAAAAAAAGGATGAATTGTGTGACTTTTAATTACAGAAATAAACATCTAAGCACAAGGCGGTCTAGGATGAGAACAAAGAGATCTAGTATGTGACATATGTTGAAGGGCTAGGACAAATACATTGGAGATAACGTGCAAGTAGAGTTTATTATTTAAGAACACATTACCCTCTGAATTCTCTAAAGGTCAGGGTCAACTTTATATTCAGAATTTATTTTTATTCTTTGTTAATTTAGAAATAGTCTCTTGATTACCACTCTAAACCTCTCATTATATAGCCTATAGGCACTCTATTGAAAATATTCAGATCAATCATTCAACTTTATTCAGGCCCTGGTATTTTCTTGGCATTGTGCCAAGTGATATAAAACATGCATAAATATCTACTCTAATAAAAGCATAATATTGAAATTAACCATCTCTCTGGGATGCTTAGGCCATGCCCACTAGCCAATCAGAGCGGCTGTATGCAAATTAACCCAGCCAAGGTGGAGGCCAGCAGCCAAGGAGCAAATAGCAGCAGGTGAGGCGCAGGTGGCAGGGTGGGGTGGGTGAGGGGGCGTCAGAAGCAGCACAGGGATGGGCCTGGAGGGCACCTGGCACCTTAGCAGCTCTGAGCCCGCCTGGGTGCTGGGGCCACCTAGAGGGCACCTGGCACCCCAGCAGCTCTGATCCCGCCTGGGCACTGGAGCCGCAGGTGACCAAATCAGCAAGAGATGGGCCTGGAGGGCTCCCGGCACCCCAGTGGCTCTGAGCCCACCTTGGCACTGGGGCCGCAGGGGTCTGAAGCACAGAGACCCAGCCTGCAGGTGGCCGGGCACCCCAACAGCTCTAAGCCCCAGAGCCAGGAAGGCGCTGGGGCCACTGGGGATACAGCAGAGACACAAATCTGCAGGAAACCTGTGGAAAGGGAGATAAACTATCATAACTTTATCTCCCTTTACACAAGATGAGAAAACTGACCCTGATTTAGTTAGTGATATGGCCCACACTTTTCTACAAGCACAGTGTATGTTATGACCATTCCCAGGAAGGTCTGGTCAGAATACTGTCTCCAGGGAATAACACTACTGTGGCATCATCTAAGAAAGGAAACAAGCTTTTGTTGGGTTTATTCTGAAAGTCAGAGAACATGCCACCCCAACATATGCTGTGTTGTTATATTGATGATCTTGAGCTGCAGATGCTTGAAAAACAGCAAATGCAAGGAGAGGCGTTTGTTAAAGTCTCCTACTCTGCATAAAATCAGACCCCCACAAAAGGTTCCCTCAATGGGAAAAGTGTCATCAGCCAGTGAAGACTGACTCCTGTCACAGGAGACTACAAGTTGACATCACACCCAAACTTTGTTACAAACTATGTTCCCACCCCTATTGATCTTTCCTAAAACTCATGTACTCTCCTCTAAGAGGACTAGATATCCCATTCCCTTTCCCTAGGAAGAAGGTATTTAAATCTGGATTCTAAGCCACCTTGGGGAGTTACTCATTTTTCCCTGGGATCTCCCACATATACACGAGGTACACATATTAATGAACTTTTGTTTTTGTCTTGGTAATCTTCCATTACAAGGGCCTCCGCTAAGAACTCAGAAGGGTAGAGGAACACTACTTTTCCTCCTCCATAATTCTATCTCGGGAAATCAAGTCCCGGGCTGAATAGTGAGTTTGGCTCAAGTGCCAAGCAGTCTCAGCTGAGAGGAGGGAAGCTTCTAGGGGGAAATCAATGATATTGGCATCAAAGTAGGACAGAGGGCACATGCATGGTTGCTGGTGGGAGTTTAAAGTTGTTCAACATTTTTGGAGGAGGATTTGGCAAAATCGATAGAAATGTTCAAGGAACATCCAAGAGTCTTCTTCTAGGAATCTCATCTGCTGAGATAAAACACCAGTGCATAAGCCCTGGTCAGAACCCAGAATGCTACTGCAGGCTCCCTTTCCACAATAGGAAAACCTGCTAACAACCTGCATTTTTAAGACAATGTGGCATCTATACTAATAAAAAGGTAATATGCTAATTAGACTGAACATCTTCCAGATGACCTTCTGGACATCCTTCTGGACAAAGCCATAGTGGCAGGGCTGGGGCAGAGGCAGTTACAGGTTATCAGGCAGGCAGAGAGCAGTGAGAGGGATCAGGCCAGCAGGCAGGTGAGCGGTTAGGAGCCAGCAGCACCAAGGGTTCCCCGATTGGAGAGGGTGCAGACCAGGCTGAGGGACTCCCCCGAGTGCACAAATTTTTGTGCACTAGGCCCCTAGTAAAATATATGGAGATAGAGATAGATGTAGAGATATATGGGTGGGGCAAAAGAAGGTTTATAGGTGTTCATATTGAAAATAGCACCATAAATAATAATACAAGAATAAACTCTATGCTTTTCATACTCATAACTGTAAACCTACTTTTGCCCAATCCTGTATATATGTCTCTCTATCTGTATCTTACTTTCAAAAAGATATACAAGCTGTTTAGGAAATGACAAATACTATTTATTAAACATCTGTAATAAACACTTATTATATATTTTTATAACCTTATAATAAATCTGCAAGGTTGGAAGTAGTAACTTTGATTTTATAGATGAGGAAACTGAGGTGTAAAATCTTTCTTAGTCTCAAGTCACATTGTTATTAAGTAGAAAAATCTAGGATTTAGATTTATGTCTCTCCCCCACTCCCACCCTCCCCCCCTCACTTCATATGTGTGCGTGTGCACACACACACACACTGTCTTTCTTTTTTGATGGATTTTCTTTCCATTGTACTACTGTGTGCCTCAAAATAAATTAGGTCATGCTGTGGTAATAAACATTCCCCAAATCATCCAAGTAATCTAGTGCAAGTTAATTTCTTGTTCACACAAAATGCTCTTTGGATTTGGACAACTCTCCAGGTAACTGTCGTCAGTGTGGAGGCTCAGCATCGCAGGCGGCTTTGCTCTTGGAGCACTGCCATGTCTACATGGACTTACTTCCACAGCAAGTGAAAAGGAAGCATGAAAAGGTGCACATCAGCTCTTAAGTGCTTCAGGTAAGAAGTGATGCACTTAATTTGTGTTCACATTTTTAGCCAAAGTCACATGACCACACCTAACTTCTGAAAGAAGAGAACCACACATCTTTGTAAGAATTAGTAATTTCTACTACAGCAGTAAATATTAAAGTTCAACCCAGTAAATTTCTATTAATTCTTTACTTAGAACAAAACATTTTGCAAAGAACAAAAATAAGAGGATTTGGTTCCTGATATAAAGCAATTGATAGAGTTGATGTAAGAATGTCTAAACCTGTAGATAATTTTTATGAGTTTACTTGAGCCAAACTGACAACATGCTGAGAAGAATGATCTCAAATGCTTTGGAGAATTAAAGCTTGCAGGAGTTTTTGTTTGTTTGTTTGTTTGTTTTACATAGTTGAGATTTAGGGAACATAAATAATTATAAGAAATTGGAAGAAAACAAGGGTAAAATTAGATTACAGAGTAGTTAAGATTATGTGTTCTTTTGGGTGTGGTTATGCTTTTGAAAAGGAAGATTACTCAGTCATTTCAAAGGTGTGTTAACCTAGATGAACAGGAACAGTGGGTAGGGCTTGCTTATAGCAAAGATAAATCATGTGCTAAAGAAGTTATATATGCCTGGAGCATGACTACCCACCATGACCTATGCAGTTAAGAATTTATGGTCAGACCACCCTGTGAGGTTACTTTCAGTCACTGGACTTGTCAGATTTATTATAGAGACATTTTTTTCATCTATAACAGTTATTAAAAAAATAAAAGACTATAAAAAGAGACTAGCATATTAATACAGAAGGGCAGAGAAAATTTAAACTCAGAGGAGAAAAAGGCAACTTGGATCTGGAAGACTATAGGAGGTTTAAGGCAATTATATTTGTCTGTGGAGGACAGAAACAATTTAATTCAGAAATACAAGAAAGAAAGTTCTACTTGAGGAAAGAAAAGGTGTGAAGGTATAATAAGACATTTTACCCATGGCACTTACTACTGGCAAGTAAGTTAAGACACCTCCACTCTCCAGAGCCAAATCAAACTTCCCAATGGTGATGGGAGGGATAGCACTTCTGGTGGCAGACAAGCAGCAAGACTATAAGAAGTTCTTGCCTTTTGGCTATCTACTTTGCATGGTCTTGCTTTCATACTGCTTCCATATTTTTATCATAGTCACCACAAAATGTATTTCAATTGTTTAAATTGCTATTAAAAAAGTGCCACTTTTGGAAAATTTTCATATCAGAGGACTCTCCAGGCTCCATGTTGGTAAATACATGCCTGCTCATCCTCCAACATACTCATTTGCTTTTGGGTTTCAGTGTTGCCAAGGTGGAGTTAAACTGACCTGTTATTAATTAACCCAGGAAGCTAAGGAGTCACATGTAGGTAAAACAATTGGCCATATAAGAAGCCAAGATGGCAGCATAGGTAAACACTGGAACTGTGGCCATGCACAACCATTTTAAAACAACAACAAAAAGAAAAAATGGACACCACCCAGACCCACAGGAAGGCTGGCCGAGTGGAAATTCTGCAACTAAAAAGAGATTGAGATGCAGAGGAGGTGCAGAAATAAAGTACGGAGGTACGGAGGCGCATGCGCAGGGCTCAGGGAGAGGGCTGGCACCAGAGAACGTGGTTCTTTTTCAATCTGGAGGGAGCCACAAGCTTCCAGCGGCTCTGATCTCCAGTTCCAGGACAGTTTCTGGGGACTCAGAACCACATGGGGAGGAGCTGGACTATCTGGCACCATCGGGCACTGTCTAGCACCGTAGGGCACCGGGAGGAACTCCAGAGCGGCTTGAAACCCAGTGCCTCTTAGGGCAGGATTGAGAAGCAGCCATAGCTGGTTGCTCCACCCTGTAGACTCCTGACAGCCTGCTCCACCCAGCTGCATGCAGTGGCTTTTGCATATAAAAGGCTGAGTAGCCTCAGGCAAAGGCTAAAATAGCAACTCCTTAGAGATACAAGTGCCAGCGCCCCAGGGAACTGAGTGGTACAATCCTAAATACAACTCCTCAGATTCATAAGGAACACACTCCGGGCAGATTCTGTGAGCACCAAAGCCCCACTGAAACAACTCTTGTCCCATTAAGGGTGTCTCCAACACAGAAGTTCTCCCACTGTAGACACAGCTGATTCACATAACTAAGTGAATTGGAGGTCATTTCCTCTCAGTAATCACCTAACACAGAAAGCCACTTTATCAACACAGGGAAGCAGCCAAAATGCAGAGACAAAGAAATGGATCACAAATTACAGAAAAGGAGGAGAGCAAACAACAGATTATAGAATTCAAATCCATCGTTATAAGGCTTTTCAAAAATTTTCTAGAAACCACTGATAAATTTAGTGAGACCCTCAATAAATCTAATGAGACTCTCAAGGATATGAAAAAGGACTAACTAGAAATTAAGCATACACTGACTGAAATAAAGAATATTATACAGAGATCCAACAACAGATTAGAGGAACGCAATAATCAAGCCAAAGAATTGAAATACGAAGAAACAAAATATACCCAAATGGATAAGCAAAAAGAAAAAAGAATCCAAAAATATGAAGACAGTGTAAGAAGCCTCTGGGACAACTTCAAGCATACCAACATCAGAATCATAGGGGTGCCAGAAGAAGAGAGAGAGCAAGATATTGAAAACATATTTGAAGAAATAATGTCAGAAAACTTTCCCTACCTGGTAAAAGAAATAGATTTCGAAGTCCAGGAAGTGCAGAGAATCCCAAACGAAAGGAATCCAAAGAGGACTACACCGAGACACATAATTAAAATGCCAAGAAAAAAAGACAAGGAGAGAATTTTAAAAGCAGCAAGAGAAAAACAGTCAGTTACCTACAAGGGGGCACCCATACATCTGTCAGCTGATTTCTCAACAGAAGCTTTGCAGGCCAGAAGGGAGTGGCAAGAAATATTCAAAGTGATGAATAGCAAGAACCTACAGCCAAGATTACTTTACCCAGCAAAGCTATCATTCAGAATTGAAGGTCAGATAAAGAGCTTCACAGACAAAAAAAAAAAGCTAAAGAAGTTCATCACCACCCAACCAGTATTATATGAAATACTGAAAGGTATCCTTTGAGAAGAGGAAGAAGAAAAAGTAAAGATAAAAATTATGAACAAATACATACCTATCTAAAAATCAAGTGAATAAAAAATCTGATGAACAGAATAAACTGGTGTATAGAATAGAATCAGAGGCATAGAAAGGGATTGGACTGATAATTTTCAGGAGGATAAGGGTGTTGGGGGGTGCGGGAAGAGACTGGACAATAATCGTACACCTATGGATGAGAACAGAGTGGGGGGGGCGGTAAGGACAGAGGGTGGGGTGGGAACTGGGAGGAGGGGAGCTATGGGGGGAAAAAAGAGGAACAACTGTAATAAACTGAACAATCAAGATTAAAACAAACAAACAAAAAAATCACAATTGGCCATATAACCAACCTGGAGATTCAGGTTCACAAACCAAGTCGATGGGATAGAATAGCTTTTGTCTCAAGCCAGAAAAGTCAATGAAGACTCTAGTAGAAAATTTACTATAAGGAAATAGAAATTTTAAACCAAAAGTCTAGACTCATTGCCAAGACACTCGTGAAGCACTTTCCAGGTAAATGCATAACTGCTACCAATTTCTACCTGTTCTGGCCTAGAGCTTGGGAGGAATAGCCAGTTGTTAGCTTTGAAAGTGCAGAGGCCAGAACTTATCTGCAACACTGATAAGTGTCCCATAAAATTTATGAAACCATTTGAGGGAGGAGACCTTTAAGAAAAGGCCTGTGAGCTCTGCTGGCTTGGTATGAGATCAGTGGTTGAGTATCCTATCTAATAAAACAGTAATGGGCAAATTAGGCATCACTCCGTCACAAAGATGGCCACTCCCATAACCACAAGATGGCGGTGCCCAGTCCAGCTCAGCCCCACCACTGAAGTGGTCAGGCCTGTTAGCCAGGCAGGTGGCAGGGGAAGCAGGGGGCCCAAGGGGCAGAACAGGTGATCAAAGGGGGCTGGGGGTACCCTGTCCAGGCCAGAGGCCTTTGCCAGAGACCTCAGGCATGGGCAAGGGCAGAGCCGGTGATCAGAGGGCTATGAGGGTGCCTTACCCAGGCATAAGGCCTGGGCCAGAGGCCTCAGGCCTGGGCAGGGGTAAAGCTGGAAATTGCAGGGGCCTTGGCTCCTCAAACCAGCGATCAGAGGGGGAGGAGAAGAGCCTGCAATAGAAGGGGTCTGGGCACTGGTAGAGCCAGTAAAGCAGGGGTCTGGGAGGTCCCCTGCCCTGGCCTATAGCCTTGGCCAGAGGCTGCAGTGGGACAGGGATGGAGCTGGTGATCTCAGGGTCTGTGCAGGGGTGGAGCCAGCAATGCAGTGGTCTGGACACGGGTGGAGCCGGCAATGCAGGGCTCTGGTGGTCCTCTGCCCAGGCCTGCAGCCTTGGCTAGAGGCTGCAGTGGGGCAGAGGTGGTGCCCCTAATCAGAGGGGCCTGGAGGACCCCTTCCCAGGCCTGCATTCTTGACCAGAGGCTGCCAGTGGGACAAGGGCAGAGTGGGTGATAGCAGGGGGCATGGTCAGAGCCAGTGATCACAGAGGCCTGGGCTCTGTGAAGCTGGCAATCAGAAGAACTTGGGGGTCTTCTGCTCAGGCCTGCAGCCTCAGCTAAAGTTTACAGGCCTGGGTAGGTGTGGAGCTGGGATTGGAGGGACAGGGGTGGAGCCAGTGATCAGAGTGAACTATAGAGGAACCACCTTTTCTGACTTCTCATTGGCTAAGCTCCCTGTATGCCACTGGTAATATTCTTAGTAACTTGGGTAATAAGAATCCAAAAAGGTGATCTAGGGTTTTTCCACCACACTTCTGGAGAAAAAAATGAAGGTCCACTGCTGGAGGACTAAGAAATGTCATATCCTGCTCTAGCCAGTTTGGCTCAGTGCATAATGCCTCAGCCTGCTAACTGCAGGGTCTGGGTTCAATTCTGACCAAGAGCATGTACCTAGGTTGCAGGCTCCTCTCTGGCTGGGGCCCAAGTCAGGGCATATGCAGGAGGCAACCAATCAAAGTGTTCCTCTCACTTTGTTATTTCTCTCTGTTTTTCCCTTCTCTTTTACATTCTCTAGAATCAATGGAAACATATCCTCAGGTGAGGAAGAAAGAAAGAAAGAAAGAAGAAGAAAGAAAGAAAGAAAGAAAGAAAGAAAGAAAGAAAGAAAGAAAGAAAGAAAGAAAGGAAGGAAGGAAGGAAGGAAGGAAGGAAGGAAGGAAGGAAGGAAGAAAGAAAGAAAGAAAGAAAGAAAGAAAGAAAGAAAGAAAGAAAGAAAGAAAGAAAGAAAGAAAGAAAGAAATGTCATATCCTATGAAAGACACATCTAGAAAATGCCTAAAAGAAAGTTGTCATTTCTTCATGGTGAAGGAACTGGAGTCCGTGTTGATTAAAACACATTGGTGGCTGCGGTGACTGGCAGTGGCTGCAGCAGCAGGGTGATGGGGCTGGTGGCTTCCCCTGAGTAGCCTGGTTGCCTCCCACAAAGGGAGACCAGTCTGCGGCTTAGGCCTGCTCCCCAAGGGAAGCAAGGATCAGGCCTAAGACGTCAGTTGGACACCCCCTGAGGGCTCCCATATGTCTGGCTGGGTTGAGGACACCCCCCTCCCCAGTGCACAAATTTTGTGCACCGGGCTCCTAATTGAACTATAAACCAAGAGGTCACAGTTTTATTCCCAGTTAAGGCACATGCCCAGATTGCAGTCCTGATCCCCAGTAGGGGGCATGCAGGAGGCAGCCAATTAATGATTCTCTCTCATCATTGATGTTTCTATGTCTCACTCCATCTCTTTTAGTCTATGAAATCAATATATTTGTATATTGATTTTTTTTTTTTTTCAGTCCTATGTGTCTGCCACAACCCACACCCATCCAGCTCAAGTGGCTTTTCACTGTTTTGTCATAGGCTTGCATAACCTTGGAACCACAGGTCCCTCCCTGACCATTGAACCCCATATCTCCATCCTCTCTGGGCATATTCAATTGATATTGCTCAGGCTTTCACTACAGACATCCTCTTAAAAATGTCTTCTGAATGAACTGAGTCTGTATGTATTTGTCCAGAAGCTCAGATCCCCTTGTCTCTCTCTCATTATAAGTAACAATTCAAGCTCATTATTCCTATGGATATTTTTATACTATTACTGCTTAATGTATTTATAGCTAATCTATATATAACATCACTACATTTTGTCAAACATGGAGCATTATAAAGAATTTGAATTTTACTCTGGAAAGATTGAAATATTTTCAAACATTTTGAACCAAGGTGTAATATGAAATGACTGGTATTTTTCAAAGGTTCCCTAAAGTTGCCATGTTGAAATACAACAATAGGAGAACTAAGGAATTGCAATAATCCAGGTGGGAAATAATAGCAACTTGAATAAGGGTGTTAAGCATAGATATGAAGAGCTGGTCATATTTTGGGATATATTTTGAAAGTGGAGTTATCCGAATTTGCTAGTAGATTATATATGGGGGAAAAGAAAGAACCAATGATGAGACCCAAGTTTTCAGTCACAGCTATGAAAAGGTTAGAGTTGCAACTGAGATGGGCAAGACTATGAGAAGAGCAAGGTCTGGAGGTGAATTACGAGTTCTTTATTGAAACATCCCAGTGGAAATATCAAATTGACAACTAGATGTGCGAATCTGAAGTTCAGGGAGGAAGTCCAAGCTGGAAATATAAATTTAGGAGTCATCAGAATATTTCTGGTATTTAAAAACACAAGCACGGACTTTGTCACCAAATAGTACATATAGCTGGAGAAAAAAATCGGAAGACTGGGCCCTGGGCACTCCAGTGTTTGGAAGTCCACTTAGCTCCTAAAAGTCATCCCAGAACTAGGCTTTACAATGGTAGATTGTAAAGTAAAATGTTTACTATTAGTCACACAACTATGTTTATGTCCTTATATAACTTTCAATTAAATGCTTGATATAAGTCATATTCCAAGACAAGGAGAGTAGGTAATATTTTTAGCTCTACCTGAATTAAATGAGCCTGACCAGTCTTCTGAAACCTCAGACCATTTCATGTAAGCATTCATGACTTTCAGCTCACTTGCTTATTCATGATGTTAGCCCCACTCATCATTTTGCACTATTCTTCAATTTATTTCTTGAAAAATAAATACTTTATTTGTGGGCCTGGCTATATAATTATTTTACTATATTTTATCTATGTATGTGCTTGAATCAGAAGAGGTAAGTCATAGAATGAGCTTACTCTTCACCTTGACCTCTCGACATTTGCCCTACCCTTTCATGAGCATTCACTACAGTTGGCTTTTACATTCTTGAATACTTCTCTGACATTGGGTTTTATTGCACTCTCTATCCTAATATTCTCCTGCCTCTATGGCTATTTCTTTGATCCTTTGCAAATTCATCATCCCCTCATTAAACTCTAAATGTGGGAATTTCTTGGGTCTTAGTCCCAAGTCTTCATCTGTATCATGCATACTCTCTCCCTAGTCAATCGCATCTGTATTTCCAGTTTAAAATTCTATTTATATGCTAATGAATTCCATATCTTTATCTTCCTGACTAACCTCTCTTCTAAATTTAGACATATATTTAACTGCATATATACTAAATTCTTAGAAGTATTCCAAACTTAAATGGTTCAAAATGAAATTTTTGGTCTTTTCCTCTAATAGGTTTCTAATTTCAACATTCAAAATACCAGGAACAGGCATTGTCTTTGACATACCCTTCTCCTTCATTCCTACAGTCAAACCACTGCT
The DNA here is from genome assembly GCA_004026665.1 of Murina feae. Classification (NCBI taxonomy): domain Eukaryota; kingdom Metazoa; phylum Chordata; class Mammalia; order Chiroptera; family Vespertilionidae; genus Murina; species Murina feae. The sequence goes on from PVJC01013290.1 coordinate 21,384, forward strand.
AAATTTTGTCAATGAAACCTGAAAAATATATGCCAAACTCACCCTTTTGTCAAATAACTAGATAAGGCAAAGAATCCTAAAGTTCTGAGGAACAACATGAAGCTGATGGAACTCTATTGACATTGCATAGTAAGAAAGTATCATCTGATCTTGAATGGAACACAATAGAGATATTATACTGAAATCCTTTTTGGTGTGATTAGAACTATAAACATTTAAGATTAAAATGGATTTTAGTGACATCTTTCCCTATTTACTATCTTTGTAATAAAAAAAATTAAAACCCAGAAGGTAAATGTTTTATTCAAGTTCCTACAATTAATTGTGAAAGATTTAGGGCTAGTACCTGTTAGGTCGAATATAGGTGCAGGGGCTGATACATACCTCCACAAGGTCAACTACCAGACAGATGACAACACAGATTCCTTCCTGGAAACTGTAAAGACTCCCATGGCAGGAACTCCCACAGCTCATACTCCCCTGCCCTCACTGAACAGCTGTATAAAAAAAACGCCCCTTACTTAAGGTGACCAGATTTTAACATTGGTAAAGCAGGACATCATTGACCGGGGGGGATTATTTTTTCTTTTACTTAAAATATTACAAAGAGTAGTACATATGTCTCTTTCCAAAAATTGGGACTTTTTAAAAATGCCGCGAGACGAGGGACAAATTGTTAAAAATCGGGACTGTCACGCCAAAAGTGGGATGTCTGGTCACCTTACGCCTTACTCCCTCTTGGAGTGACTCCACAGGCCCGACCCCAGGGCCTGTGGACCTTGCCCGGGAGCACAGAATAAATTCCCCTCCTTCAATCTGCCTGACTCTCTGATTCAGTTTCCTGTGCCACAAACCTCACGGTACCTACATCTCCTAATTCAGTATAGTGCTATTTCACAGAGCCATGTTGGCAGGAAGTCATATCTGGGTTTTGATAAGTATGAGTCTAGTGCAATACAAACATTTTTCATTATTTTTATTTTATAAAAAGTAAGACAAAACTGGTTTTATATAAATTTTAAGCACTGTAGAAGTAGTGTGAATTAAATTTTGGCTTAGCATCAAACATGGTTTTATTCAAAATACTGATCTTAGAATAAACAAGCAAATTAACAAATACCCTGGCTTGAAAAGAGCTTAGAGCTCAGACTGCAAATCATGCAATTACTTATGGTTGATGGTATTTGTGCAAGGTCTAAGATTTTGGAAGAAAACTTCTGGGAAAGCAATGGCCTTCTGCCATCTGCACCTTAGCCTTCCCTGGACTCTGTTGCTGCTTTCAAGATGATTCTGCTATAAGCTTCAAAAACTTGAGACTATGGTCCTTTATTTGATGAGAAAGATAATCCTGTTAATGTTTCTGCAACTAAGTTGTCTACAAACATAATCCACTAACAATTAAAGAGGGGTGGGGATATACTTGATGGCTCAATGGGGGGGAAAATGGGGACATATGTAATACTTTCAACAATAAAGATTTAAAAACAAAACAATATAACAAAAAAAATTAAATATGATAACAAAATTGTGCCTTTCAATCTTTGAAAAACCTGATAATAGAATGAACAAACTGTAATTGAAGTAATTCAAGAAAAGATTAAGGCAGTTGATGACAAAATTTCTTTTCTTATAGAAGAGAGTTGTGTTTATGAGTGAAAGCTCAAATTCTCTCCTTACCTGAGGTGGGTTGAGATCGAGAAAGGCATCAGTAAAGAGAGCAGGGAGAGATAGGTTTTTATTAAACCTAGCTGGCTGCAATCCACTCTGCTGATGTAAGGGTCTGGCCCGTCCTTGGTTTCTCCCATGCCAGGTGTCTTCTTGTTATCTGAGCTATGCTGTGCTCAAGGCTACAAGCTTTCTGCAAGATATCTGTTAAGCACAATAAGTTTTTCTCTGCCCCGTTTTATTCTCTTTAACCCTTTCAAACCCTATTATTTTCTTAGTACCCTTGCAATTAAATTGCCATTGATAGGTAGCTACTGGAGTGAGATCTTTTATTATTTTTAAATACTAAGCACAAAATCATTGAAATGGGACTAAAAAAAATTTTGTTACAAAACAGCAAAATCATTCAAGATAAAATTATCTGAGAATATCTGCTTAATTAACACCTAACTTCTATACTTTGGCAAAAGGAAAATCATTGAGACAAATACTGCTTATATTGCCAAATATGTGATTTTGGCAACACGTTTTTCAATCATATGGTGTGTATAGTTTGGGTCAAGCAAGTTTCTAGGTTCATAAAGAACTGTTTTAAATCTTGCCTCAGTCACTTCCTCACAACACTGAGCAAATTACTTAAAATATAGATGCAAATGCCCAGTGTCCCTACCATGCTAAACTACTTAGCATTACTAAGGTCATTACCACATTTCAAAATCATTGTACCTGATGCCTCCTTTCTTACTCTCATAAAGGCCTTCATCTCCACTACCCCTTCATTGTCTAGTTAACTACTCACATGCTAAGATTCAGTTCTGTGTTACCTCTTATAGGAGTTGCCTGTGACCCATTAGAATTTAATTTGTACCCAGCATATCTGCCTTGAGTGTTATTAAACTCTCTTTCAATTATGTTTTATTGTCTTCTCTGTCAATCCCTTCAAAGCAGAAATATTGACATTTATTTTTTGCATTTTTACCACTTAGCATGAGGCTGGCCCACAGTAAGTCTGCATTGTATTTTGGTAAATTGGAAAAAAAAAAAAAGGAAAATTGGAAATGCAGAGAAGCTAGAGAAGTTAATGGAAACTAAAGTTACAAAGCTCTTGATCTCTAATTAGTGTGATAAAAGCCTATGTGTCCACAATCACCTACACTCAGCAAGTATTAGAAAAATAAGGCAAAGACTAAATGGTAGCTGCAGGCTACTCTCTACTGTTCAAAGTCCAGTTCCTTGCCTGGCAAAGCCTGCAGTAACTATACAACCCCTCCTTTGGGATCAACTTCCAGGCCCAGCTTCTGGCCGGCTTCTTCTCTTTTTCCAGCTATGTCTTGAAGTGACAAGAAAAAAGTAACAGGTTGCCAAAAATCAGACACTTTAAGTTTATTCTTTCTTTTAACATAAGAAAACATTCAAACCTATAAAGAATTTTTGTGAGTTTATTTGAGCCAAAATGTAGACAATTGCTGGGAAACAGAATTTCAATGTATTGTAATAATGCTTCAGGGAATGGCACTTTTTTCATCTTGTTTTATACATTACAATCAAAGGAGGAGATGTAAGTGGGTTACATGAAATCCATTGGTGATAGATTAAGGAAGTGGGAGAAAGCAAAGTGGGAAAACTTCTGGGACTGGATAACAATTAAAATGATTTATTTTACATAGTTGGGTACAGAATAGTTAACAGTCATCAATTAACAATAGAACAATTAACAATGAAGGAATTTTAGGTGTCTGCCCTGTGCCCTGGCACATTGGTTGTGCCCAGTAAAAGGGAAGTTACAAATTACCCTGACATTCCACAGGTATGTTATCTTAGATGCAAAAAGACAATATGCTCAGTAAATATTGAAGTTGATCTTTGTCAGAGAAGATACTGGCCTAGGACATGACTAGCCACTATAAACTGCTTTTGAATTAAAAGGTTTTAATAATTAGGTCTCTTGAGTTTGCAAAGCTGCCATGCAGGCCTTGCCTGAGTTAGGTTACCATGTGGCCTCTTTTTTATTCACATTTCCTTCTCCTTTCCATCATAAGCCACTGGAAAACATCTCTGTAAGGGTAGAAGAACTGAATAGTCAAGTATCTAATCCTAGAGTCTAATCATTATATAAAGAAACAGCAAGTTTATTAAACAAATTTACTTGGGCAAATAAAGAGTCTTTGAAGAGAAAGCAAGTATAAGCCACAAAATTCTGGCTATTCTTAGGCAATAAAAAATGTTTATAGCTACTCCTCAGCTGCTGAACCCATCACCACCATGTGAAACAATATATGCCAATAAAGAGACACTTCGCTGGAACTGCTATAGCTATGTGATTTTTTTTAAATGTCTGAGGTAAAGTTACTTACCAGTTTTCCTACACGTGAGCCCTTGAGAAATCTTTTTTTTTTTTTTTTTTAAGTTAAATAAGATATGGGGCCTTGGCCTGGTAATTCAGTTGGTTACAACATTGTCCTGATACACCAGGGTTGCAAGCTCGATCCCCTGTCAGGGCACATACAAGAATCAACCAATGAATGCATAAATAAGTGGAACAACAAATCATTCGATGTTTCTTTCTCTCTCTCTCTCTCTTTCTCTCCCTTCCTCTCTCTCTCTTTAAAATCCTTTTTTAAAGTTAATTAAGATCAATTAGGTTGAAGAAAATGATTATTTCAAAATGTAAATGCATGACTTTTAGCATCTGCATTTTTTTAATGAATGAGAATTATGCTTCACAATATTCTGTCCATGTTGTTGTGCAGGTTAGTACAGACCTGGGAACTGAGACAAATAAGGCAAAGCCTAAAGAAATGGATCAGGACCAATGAAAGTGTTATGACAAAAATCGGCTATCAGGAAGCTATAAACCAAATGCACTCGGAGTTTCAGAAAAGCATGTTTACTTGCACCAGTGCTGGCTCAGTGAAGTCATCTAGCAAGGCTGAGCCCCAAACACAGTGGGGCTTTGCCTTACATACATTTCTATGTTCTTTGTCTCCCGTTTATGGCACACATAAACATTTTAGACATTCTTTCTAAGTTACATGCTAGGTATCAGTTGCAGCAGAGCTTGGACCCTCCAAGCTGGCCAAGCCCTCTCGAGGCTCAGAGAAGGCAGCCCGCCTCTCCAATTTCTATGTATGTACACCACCCCCACTCTCCACTATGCTCTTGGCTGTTTCTTCTACTGTATCACACCCGCAGCTGCTCGGAGCCTTCAGCCAGGACCCTGCCATGTCGTGCAGGCCTCAGTGGGGCCCAGGGAGGATGCGGCCCGGGGAAGCCTGGGAGCTAAGCAGGACCCCTGTGCCAACCCTCTGGGGCCCTGACCTCCAGAGTCACTACTGCCGCGCAGCCCCCAATAGATATGACTTCCAAGCCATATTCCAACTGGAGTTCCTCCAGTGTCTTAGATGATGAAGGCTAAAACCTGAGACAGCAGAAGCTTGATCAGCAGTGGACCCTGCTGAAGCAGAAGCAGAAGAAGCAAGAGAGATTACAGAAACTGAGGCATGCTTATGGTGTGCAAGGAGGAAGGGTATTTGCCATCTCAAAAACAAACTGTCAGGTTTTGGCTATGAAGCCCACTACTCCCAGACTTGTCCTTATTGGAAACTAGGGGTCTAGTGTACAAAAATTTGTGCACTCGGGAGGTCCCTCAGCCCAACCTGTGCCCTCTGGCAGTCTGGGACCCCTCTGGGGATGTCCACCTGCTGGCGTGCCTGATCAGCTGGGTGAGGGGCTGATGGCTGTTTGCAGGCTGGCCAAGCCCCATAGTGTGAACCCTCACCCCATTGGGGTGTGGCCAGCCTGGGTGATGGGCTGATGGCCGTTTTCAGGCTGCCCACAGCCCCTTCAGGTTTTGTGTCCCTACTGGGGTACCTGGCCAGCCTGGGTAAGGGGCTGATGGCTGTTTGCAGGCTGGCCAAGCCCCCCAGTGGGAACCCTCACTCCATTGGTGTGTGGCCAGGTGGGTGATGGGCTGAGGGGCGTTTTCAGGCTTTAAGGCTGCTCATAGCTCCCATTGACCCAATGTCCCTGCAAGTCTGGCTGGAAGCAGGTTTCTTGGGTTTGTTTATCTTCTATAATTCATGCACTGTTCCTTTAAGCTGAGACTAGGCAGGTAACGAAGCCTCATTTCTGCTTCAGCTTGTGGTTTCTATAATTGATACACTGTTCATTTAAGCCATTTCCTAGGCAGGTGATGATATTAGTGGGCCTAGCCTGCTGTTTGTTTCAGCTCCTGAGTCTTATATGATTGAGACTTCGTTGCAAATATGTTTTGCCTGGAGCCAGGATAAGCCGAGCCGCCCGCCAAGGGCCACAAACAGTTTCAATTTCACTCCTGCTGCAATGGAAGCTGCCGTTTACTCAGGTCCGTGAGTGGCAGCCTCCATGTTGGCTAGGCTATTTTGCATACAGTCACTCTGATTGGCTGGTTGGTGTGGCTTAGGTATCCTGAAGGGACAGTTAATTTCAATATTACGCCTTTATTAGTTTAGATCAGGAGGTTCAGGTAAATACTTTTGCAACACAATGTATTTTTTAAACTTGACTGTAAGACATTTATTAACATTAATTCTAATTTTAGAATAAAATAAAAATTCTAAAATTTCAATATTAGGGTAAACTAAAGTCAAACAACACATGGTATCAGAACCATAAAGTAACCTTGACCTTCAGATTTGTGAACTGACTTTTAGAAGTATGAACCTTTATGTCTTATTTTATTCTTAAAGTTATCCATTAAGAAATGGAATCATATATTTTGATAGATTATACTACCTTCCCTCTCTAGTTTCTATTTCCTAATTAATAAAGCCATTATATTCTTGTCCTATGGCTTTATTTGAAAGCATGATCAGGAGAGGTTGTGGTAGGCAGTTACACAGACATGAGCAGAGCAAGGACAACGGGTCAGGTACAAAAGGTCATCAAGGTGCAAAAACCCAGGTGCCTAGCAATGGACAATCAATTGTAGGTGGGACCTCACCCCCAAGATGACTTTTCCTCCCTTAGCATATAGCTGATCCTGAGGTTTGGGCCTCCTGACCTTTCCTCCCTAGAGATAACATCTAGGCCAGAAGTTGCATTTCAGTTCCAGGACCAGAAAAGCAGCAAAACCAAACAAGCTTACCTTAGGACCAGCTGCATTGAATAATGAACCCCATCCTGGTGCCTATCAATCAATCAGTGGAGACCTAGACTCTGAGTGGAAACACCTAGAAAGCTACTGAATATTCCACTGGGACCTCCCCTAAAATCTTCACCCTTAAAACCATTAGGACAGAGGACCCAGTGCGCTCTCCCTCCCAGAAGCACACCGGTGCCTTTCCCTTTCCCTCCTGACTCCCATTCCCTGCCCCAGGCATGTTACCATTAGCTTCCTCACTCCAAGCTCCACAGGCCCTTCCTTTACCTCTATAACTTGTTCCTAAGCCCATTTCTTCTAAGAATTACTTTTTCTACCTCTGTGATTTTGTAAATAATTTTATAAATGAATTTGTGCACAGGTAGGTGCTGGAAGCCAATTCCAGCATGTCAGTAGGGCTGAATCATCTGGAGATGACTGAGGGCATTTCCCTAAACCTGAAAAGTATGCATAAAATGATCACTTGCTGCCACACAGCTGAGGGCATCTCAATTTACATGTTATTGCCTCTTACTGGCCAAACACCTGAACAGCTGTAGCAGTTTCACCAATCTGACAATGGCCTCTGTGCAGGTGTCCTCAAACTTTTTAAACAGGGGGCCAGTTCACTGTCCCTCAGACCATTGGAGGGCCAGACTATAGTTAAAAACAACTATGAACAAATTCTATGCACACTGCAAATATCTTATTTTAAGCAGGACCACCCAAGGGGATAATTTGCATATTAAGCCTTTATTATATTGGATGTTCTCTTACAGTATGGGTCTTGGCTCCGAATTCCACCCTAGCCACAACCCAACTACCGAGGTTGCTAAACCCAGGTTTGGTCTGACCCTGTCCATCAGACATCTGGTGCTACCCCTGGTACCTACAATAGTTTTTCTGGGTCACACATCCAGGAAAAAGATCTTTAGTGCTAAAGGATTCTTAAACATGTTAACTACACAGACTATAGCAGCCAAGTGACCCTTTGATCAAATTAGGCTTCAACCTGAAAGTGTGGGAAGGTTCAAAGGGATTTTTCTCCAGAGATTTCAAAAGTGTTGGTCATCTGCTATCTTTCTACCCTACTTGCTCAAATTTTTGGAGTAAGTTGAAGAAACTTGGTATTTAGACTAAAGAAAAGCTGTCTCTGTGGGGACGTGATGCTGTCATCAACTACTTACAGGACAGTTCAGCGGAGGAGAGAGTAGACCCTTATGTGTGGACTTGAGAGAGAAAAACAAGGATGATATAGCAGTTATAGAGTTCTTCCTATGATAAGGGCTTTCATACCAGCCTGAGATATAAGTTTTCCTTGGAAATAGTGATCCTATAATTACTGGAGATGATTATGTATGGGCTTAACAGTCATTTATCAGATATTTAGAAAAGAAGATTCAGTTTCTATGACAGTGGGACGGGTCAATCTATTGATGATCCTGGGGTTTTTTGTTTGTTTGTTTTGTTTTTTCTAACCATGATGATTCATTGAAGAGTGAAATGCTGTGCAGAGAACTTCCACTGCTGACCATGACAGAGTAACTAGTAGTGTTGCAGAAAGACCAAAAAAAGCTAAGCGATGCTTTGAAGGATTGGAGAAATCACAGTTTTAATCATGCTCGAAGTCTCTGGAAAAGTTCCAAATCAGAACAAAGCAACACACGGGAACCTTGCCCCATATATGCTTCCCGAGTTCATTGTATTGCAAATGTGTTCCCTCTCTCCAGGCCCTGGAGGAATTGCAACTCCCAACTTCTCTTTCCCCAGGTGTTCCAAGGTTATGGTGTCAGCTAACAATCCACCCTTCCCTCAGGCAGTGCTCCCAGCCTGTTTTGCTAATCCAGTTTTGGTGAAGGAGGCAATGCCTCAGCTGAAGATCATTCCCCCAGAGCATCAGAGCTACCTTTGAATTAGCCCTTTTTAGCCTTCTCAGTAGTAGACTAGACCTTCTGATATAACTAAGGTGACCAGACATCCCGCTTTTGGCGGGACAGTCCCGATTTTTAACAGTTTATTCCGCATCCCATGGCATTTTAAAAAAGTCCTAATTACTCTGTAATATTTTAAGTAATAATAAAAAAAAAGAAAAAGAAAAGAAGAAAAAAGGACCCCCCCCCCCCGACCCCGCCCTGGTCAATGGTGTACCGCTTTAAATCTGATCACCTTAGATATAACTGATTATAAGATGGACAAAATATGTGAAACAACTGTTTTCAGACTTTGGACAAAAAAACCCAAAAAACCCAAAACAACAATAACGATAAAAAAACCTATGATCTCAAAAGATCACAAATGAGGTCAGCCCTGTGATTGGTTTCCCCATGTGTCTTGTAGAGGGTACTTTGTTAGGCTTTGGTGCATGAAAAGGAAATTCATTGCAGAACACAGGGCTCTGATTCTGGGCTGAACATACAGGACGGAAAAAATGAGCAGGAACCCTGAAGTTTAAAATGTATGGATGCTGGTAGTGCCAAATTTTTCGAACAAATCAATGAGAAGTTATCAGGGCACATATTAACCCTTAGAAAATGGAACTGCCCAGGCAACCCAATTGGGTCTCTTCCCTGCATCAGGGAGGTTTTCTGTAATAAAACTGCTTTCACTCATCTCTTTTGTGAACTCATACTTTGATTTTGAGAGACAACAAACTCCAACCTGAACAGAAATTTTGGATATCAAATGTTTAATTAAGCCGTCGAAGAATTAAAGACTGAGCCAAATTGAAAAATCAGCCAGGCTTTTATTGGGAGCGAAAGGGCGAGTTCACCTGTCCCGGGAAGGGAGAGAGGCTGGTGGAGCCGTGCGTGGGCCAACCCGGGCCGCACTTTTAAGGTATAAGGCAGGTAAGGAGGAGAGGAGTTTGGTATGAGGAAGTGGTCCGCAGAATATATTGGACTTCCCCCAGGCAATGCTGGCACCAGGGGCTATGGATGAGCAAGCAGTTTCAGGATAATCCATCATTGTTTGTTTAAGGTCAGGGCTTAAGGTCAGGGCTTAAGGTCAGGGCTTAAGGTCAGGGAGGTTGGGCTGCACCTGGGGTGGGGGATAATCTATGACTCCCTCAGCCAGAGGAATGCTTGGGCACCTTGAACATCAAAAACTTGGAGAGTATGAACAAAAAAGGGATGCTGTAATAAGTCATAAATTCCTCACTGGGCAAGTCATGGTGGGTAGTCACACCCCAGGCACATATTTCTTTAGTGAAAAGCTTAAGCAAACCCTGTCTATTGTTCTTGTGCATCTAGGTGAACACACCTTTGAAATGCCAGAAATAATACCTTTTGAAGGTGTGATCAACCTCAAACGAGCACATAATCTTAAGGAACCTATAATCTAATCCCCACATTGCTTTCTCCCACCCTCATGTAATATTCCTTTCATTTCCTCCTAATTTCAAATTCATAAAAGAAACTGCAAAGCTGTTATTCTTCAGAGAATTTGAGAGCTAGCTCCCCAGCATATGTCATCAGTTTGGCTCAAATAATCTCTTATGAAAGTTCTCTAAAGGTTTCCTTATGTCTTCAGGAGGATTAGACAACTAGAACTGTTACCAGTGGGGAGAGGTCCTCATACCCACATGTTGCTTGTGGGAATGGATTTCTTGCCATATCCTGAGAAAAATAATTTTCTGAGATTCACCCTGGAGAGGAAGATATTGTAGAAAACTTTATTTTTGTATAATCAAGCTCCTGGGTTTAAGGTATTATTTCCCTTTGTCCTGCCAAGGAAGAAGTGTAACAAGGAAAAAGAGCTAAAATCAAAGCCAGTGTCCAGAATTTCTGTTCCATGTCAGGATAGTCCAATTCAGCATTAGACTAGCTTAGTTTGTGTTCCCAGTCCATTACATTTGGGCTCTGCTTGGCCCTGGGAAAATACAAGAGAGCCAAGAGCCACATGAGTGTTGTTAACATAAAAAACATTCAAACCTGTAAAGATTTTTTTTAGGTTATTTGAGCCAAAGTGTTGATAATTATCAGGAAGGAGAGCCTCAATATATTGAGACAATGCTCCCAAGGGGTCTCCTATGGGAAAAATCTAAATTCTAAAAATCTTCTGAGTTTGTCTCCCAGTTTATATAGGCTGTAGCTCTTTTTCTCAATATGACCTTTTCTAATTGGACCTTTCCTTAATTTAGGACTCCTGTGCTTTTCTCATTGGTCACTCTGCTACAAAGTATCACAAAAGTCAAAGCCCACGTGGTGTCCTCCCCCATCTCTTTCTCTCTCCCTTATCTGTGACATTTCTCTATCCTCTGTGAAAATATGTTTCCCTCTTCCTGGAATCTTGTGACTTTTCTCTATTTTCTGTAAAAGAAAGATAAGATTTTGGCATATCCAAGCCCCACTTATGCATTCCTCTTCCATGGATCCCCCTTATTCCCTGAAACAGCCTGTCCTAGCTCTAAAATTCTTTTCATTAAGACTTATCTAGCAATCAATGTTTCAGCATTTTGTTTTATTTCAAAATATCCAAATATTAAATAACTTTAATTAAAATTCACTAATTTAGAAAGGAATAGTTGAAATAAGTAAAAGTGAGGTAAAAATGGCCTAGATAAGAGTTCTTGATATTTGCATTTCAAAAGTCCTGGAACTTTGGTTTCTGGAAAGCCAATCATCTATAAGCATTTTGAACTGAATGAGGGAAGTTATAAGGCAGTGGTTCTCAACCTTCATAATGTCTCGACCCTTTAATACAGTTCCTCATGTTGTGGTGACCCCCAAGCATAAAATTATTTTCGTTGCTACTTCATAACTGTAATTTTGCTACTGTTATGAATTGTAATGTAAATATCTGATATGCAGGATGTATTTAGGCAACCTCTGTGAAAGGGTTGTTTGACCCCCAAAGGGATCTTGACCAACAGCTTGAGAACCACTGTAAAGGAATGTAAAAGGATTTAGTGGCCTTGGAAGTTCTGAAGCCACACACCTCTTACCCTGTAAATACTGCATTGTAAAAAAAGAAAACTACTTTTTTAAATTCTTCAATGATTGGGAAATGTTGGCAAAGGACTAACAAATTAATTCACCCATTTTTGAAATGCTTTTCTATTTGAGTATATTTTACTTGAATCTCTGTAGTGATTACAGAGAAATCTAGTTTACAGATAGCATATAGCTGAGTGTCATTTCTGAGAAGTCACAATGGCTTGCATGTATGGAAAAGACACATTGATCTAAGAAGGCCTCATTCTCCATTCACTTCCCTGAGAATTGGAAAACAGATCTAGCTTCAGGGTAACATTAAACTTAATGGTCCATTTGAGAAGGATAAAAGGACTAATTCAAAGGTAGTCCTGATGTTCTGGGGGAATGACCTTCAGCTGAGGCATTGCCTCCTTCACCAAAACTGGATTAGCAAAACAGGTCGGGAGCACTGCCCTGAGGGAAGGGTGGATTGTTAGCTGACACCATAACCTTGGAACACCTGGGGAAAGGGTGGATTGTTAAGCTGGGTGAAATCCTTGGAACACCTGGGGAAAGGGAAGTTGGGAGTTGCAATTCCTCCAGGGCCTGGAGGGAGGGAACACATTTGCAATACAATGAACTCGGGAAGCATATATGAGGCAAGGTTCCTGTGTGTTGCTTTGCTCTGATTTGGAACTTTCTCAGAGACTGCGTGCATGATTAAAACTGTGATTTTTCCACTCTTTCAAAGCGTCGCTTAGTTTTTTTGGTCTTTCTGCAACACATTTACTGACTAAACCTCTCCATTGTCCACTTATAGTGGGGCCAGGCTACATTGCAAAAATTAACCTTTTTTCTTGAGGGACCCTGAGTCAGATTTCTCCCATTTGGAGAGCATGTATCCCAAACAGGCAACTCTTAAGGCAATGTGACCTGATTCCCCATCTAGGGAGAGACATGGGTAGCAAGCCAAGAGTTAGAGATGTTTAATTAAGCTGTCGCAGAATTAAAGACTGAGCCAAATTGAAAAATCATCCAGGCTTTACTGGGAGCAAACAGGCAAGTTCACTGGTCTCAGGAAGGGAGAGGCCGGTGGAGCTGCGCCCAGGTCAAGCTGAGTGGCGCTTTTAAGGTTTGAGGCAGGTAGGGAGGAGAGGGGTTTGGTATGAGGAAGTGGTCTGAAGAATGTATGGAACTTTCCCCCTGGGCATTGCTGGCACCAGGGGCTATGGATGAGCAAGGAGTTTCAGGATAATTCATCATTGTTGCCATTTGTTTAAGGTCAGGGCTTAAGGTCAGGGCGGTTGGGCTGCACCTGGGACAGGGGTTGATCTATGACTCCCTCAGCCAGGTGAATGCTTGGGCAGCTTGGACAAGAGGTATCCTTGCAAGTCTCTGGGCTGTTTGGGCCATTCTGAGTAGGGTAGGTCACCTGATAAGCCATCTCTCAAGCTCTCATGGAAGTTAATAATGAAGAAAAAATGGTTAGCAAACGTTCAATCAGTCTTGAGGTTCGTTTACTCCTGGGAGGTTCCCTTTTTAAAATCATCATTTTCCCCTTTTGGTTCAGTGTCTGGTTCATTTAGATCTAAATTACCCTCCTAAAAAAAATGTGGTATCACTGATTTAATATATATACAGGTGAATTGGGGCCAATTTGACCAGTAAAATATATGTTGCCCCATAAAATGCCCTAGTTAAAAGGTGATAGGTTCTGATTTTACAAACAGCCATTGGTTACTTAGATACCCCTACCATTTGCACAGAAGCTTTACTCTGAGGGAGAGGAAAACTTAGTTGGGTAAGGTTAAGAATTGATAAGTAGCTGAAGTATCTACAAGGGCCTTCATAATTTCCCCTTTTATGATAATTCTGAAAGAAATTTTAGAAGCAGGATAGGCAGTCAGGAGAAAAGGGAGGTCCACGGGAAAGGAATGCATATGTGAAGGGCAGAAATAGCTCCAAGATGCTAGAATGCTTTCACTGAAGATAAAGGAAAGTCACAAGATACTGGGAAGAGGGAAACATATTTTCCCAGAGGATAGAGGAATGTTGCAAGATAAAGAGGACATCCAGAGTGGGGGCACCACACTGGTTTTGACCTTTGAAACTGATAATGTGTGGCAGAGTGATCAATGAGAAAAGCATCAGGGTCCTAAATTAAGGAAGGATCTGAAAAAGAGCTACAGTCTATATAAACTGGAGACAAAGGGACATGAGACAGATTTTCTATATTTTTTTTAAAGAGAGAGAGAGAGAGAGTGAGAAAGAGAGAGAGAGAGAGCAGGTTTTTACCTTTGGGGTCACTAAGTCACAGATGGAGCTTGTATCTGCTTCCAATAAGTGCCCACATTTTATTAAAGAAGCCTTTTAGTCCAATAGTTTATTCTTCAAACTTTGTGAGGACAAGAACCCACAGGAAAAATCTGCATCCCTAATCCCACGTTTCAATTTTAATTTCTTCTGAAGTATTAGTAAGGAGAAGGGGAAAATGCCTTCTCTCACAATCCTGGACAAGTTTTATGTTTGCTTCTGATTTTTCTTTGTAAATCCCATTTCAGTTTTCTGCAATCTTTCTTATGGTAACCTGTCTTTTTACAGCAAAAACAGGCTCCCCTACAGTTTCACAGCAGACCTTATTTAATAATTATTGTTGCCTTGCTGTCAGACACCAGTAGGTGTATTACTTGGAATAGGTCAGAATAGCCAGGATTACATGTTCTAACAGTTACATTTTTGTAAATTCATCAGAGTCCTGGATAAAGTCAGGAACATTTGCTGGTTCCTCTCTATCTGAAACCATCTTTTTTTCCAAAGGCAGCTGCTAAAATTCCAATTCTCATTTCTCTTAAGTTAGTGGTAGTAAAAGAGATGGAAGAGGAAGGAAAAGGGAGAGGAAAAGGCAAGTCCAGACAAGAAAGCTCAGAAAGCAAAGGATATAGTGGTGGAGCTATAGTGTTGCAGAAAGAGCAAAAAGCTAAGCGACACTTTGAAGGAGTGGAAAAATCACAGTTTTAATCACACATGGCCTCTTGGAAAGTTCCAAATCAGAGCAAAGCAACACGTGGGAACCTTGCTTCTTATATGCTTCCTGAGTTCATTGTATTGCAAATATATTCCCTCCCTTCAGGCCCTGGAGAAATTGCAACTCCCAACTTCCCTTCCCTGGGTGTTCCAAGGATTCCATGCCAGTTTAACAATCCACTCTTCCCCCATGTGTTCCAAGGTTTTGAGATCAACTTAACAATCCACCCTTCCCTCAAGGCAGTGCTCCTAGTTTGTTTTGCTAATCCAGTTTTGGTGAAGGAGGCAATGCCTCAGCTGAAGGTCATTCCCCCAGAACATCAGGGCTACCTTTGAATGAGCCCTTTTTAGCCTTCTCAATAGAAGGGTGAAGAATGAGGTATAGGCATTTATTAGCTTCAGAATAGTTCTTAAGCAATCTCTGTTTTTGTTGTTGCTGTTAATTCTCACTTGAGGACAATTTTCCATTGATTTTTAGAGAGAGCAGAAGGGAGGGGAGAAGACAGAGAGAGGAGAAACATTTATGTGAGAGAGACACATTGATTGGTTGCCTCCCATATATGTGCCCCACTGGGGCTGGGGACAGAGCCTGCAGCCCAGGTATGTGCCTTTGACCAGAATCAAACCCAGGATGTAGTCTATAGGCCAACACTCTATCCACCAAGCAAACCAGCTAAGGCCTGAGACAGGCTCTAAAATTTCTTATTAATTTCCTTTTTTTTTATAAGAATTTTTTTCTATGCTTCTCCTTAGAAGCTTTTAATTTCCAAATCAAGATATGCTTCCATTTACTCATTCAGTTTAATTTTAGAGCTGGCATTTTTCTAAAAATTTTTTTTTGCATGCAAAATATTAATTTAGGTATCTAAACACAATTGCATTTTGGTCATTTTTAAGTTGATATTTTCTAGTTAAATATTCCCATTTCTGTAAAGCACTTGCAAGTAAAGGCTTCCCCTCAAGAACATTAAATGAGGGCTGGGGTTTGGGAGTTTTCAGCCTTGGAGGCACAATTTCCCATGTTAATTAGTTAATTATTATTTTTTTTATATCTGCAGTCTGAGCAAATTTTCTAGGGATGTTATATAGTAGGTCAAAGTACAATGCTTATGGGTTGAGCTCCACAAGGCTCTCATCCCTTGAGTCACATTCAACCCTTTTATGTGCCTCAGTTTCTCTCCAGGCTGTCTAAAACAATCAGAAGTACTCAGGGCCTTGGAAGACCAAGCCTTATGGGGGTCCCCTGGATGAGCCAATCAGTTAATTACAGTTGAGTTGGGACTTCTCTATGGGGCTCCTGAATGTCTTAAGGAATGATCTCTGACACCTTCACAAAGGTTGTTAGTCACCTAAGAACACTGGAGAATCAGGATGGAGGGAGAATGTGCCTCTTTAACTTTGTTTTTTTTTTTAAATTTTATTTATTTTTTATTTTGCTTAAAATATTACAAGTGATAGGTAGGTCTCCATTTTTCCCCTTGCCCTTCCCCCTTCTTCCTCTACCCCGCCCCTCCGTTTCTTGTGTCCACTGATAATGCTCATATGCATGTGTGCCAGTCTTTCAGGTGCTCCCTTAATTCCCCCCCAACCCTCCCCAGCCTTCCCACTGTAGGATGACTGTCCATTCAAAGCTGTTCTGTCTCTGTCTATGTTCATCAATCTGTAATGATCTTTATTATCCATAAATAAGTGAGACCATGTGGTATTTTTCTTTCATTGACTGGCTTATTTCACTTAGCATAATGCTCTCCAGTTCCATCCATGCTGCTGCAAATAGTAAGAATTCCTTCTTTTTTACAGCAGCATGGTATTCCATTGTGTAGATGAACCACAGTTTTCTAATCCATTCATCTGCTGATGGGCCCTTAGGCTGCTTCCAAATCTTAGCTATGGTAAATTGTGCTGCTATGAACATAGGGGTGCATATATCCTTTCTGACTGGTGTTTCTGGTTTCTTGGGATATATTCCCAGGAGTGGGATCACAGGGTCAAATGGGAGTTCCATTTTTAATTTTTTGAGGAAACTCCAAACTGTCTTCCATAGTGGCTGCACCAGTCTGCATTCCCACCAGCAGTGCAGAAGGGTTCCTTTTTCTCCACATCCTCTCCAGCACTTGTCATTTGTTG
>PVJC01013291.1:0-38237 GCA_004026665.1 Murina feae
AAAAAATGTTGCTATAATCAACTTAATCACATTTACTACAGATAGAATACCACTATTACATAATCCAGAATATCAATACTGAGGTCTATTCACTTAAAACTTTCAAACCTACAAACCTTTTTTTACTATGATAAAAAGTAATAGCTTGAATATCTACTAGTTACTCATATAAGAAATACCTTATTTGGATAAGTTACTGAGTCTTACTATTTTTATGTATTTTATTATTTCACAAAAAAGAGCTAGTAATATAAATAGCTCAGAAATACTTCTGAAGTGAGTTCTAGCAGTAAAGTTGGTTTTATTGTCATTTAAGGAAAAATACAAACCTAAAGTTAATATAGGCTTATTTCTTTTTAGGAAAGTACAAATGTTCAGTGTAGCTAATTAGAGATTATAAGATTTTTTTTAACAAAAGATTTCAGCCCATTCTCCTTTAAGCAAAATATTATCCTAGTTTTCGAAAATGCTTGATATATATACATATATATATTTAATACATACATTTTGAGTTGTCAGTATTTGATTTTTGCTGTGTAAAAGTTAATTAAAAAATACCTAAGGCATTAAGAATGATATTTCTACTATAAGCTAAAATAATTAACTATCTTCCTTGAAGTCCAGTCTCTCTTCCTCCTATTCGCTCTATATTTATAAATCCATAAAACACCAATATCAAACTGAGAGAAGGGAAAACATATACTAGAAATACTCAAAATCTTGATCAATATACTTGCAATGTAACCTTTTTCTAGTTAAGAAATAATATTTGGTTCCCTCTCCCACTTTTTTTGTTATTGCTGGAATCTTTAACAAGTAACATCTGCAAAAATAAACAACTGCATTTTTATCTAAAGACAGAATATAAAATGAGTTCTGATAATCCCAAACAGAGGACTATTCTTTCAATAAGGGGGTGCTATTGTTAGTTGCAATAATACAGAGAGGGTTTATGTAGAATCTACCCAAAGTACCTACTGATTAATTTCAGCAGCCAAGCAAACTACTCAGATTTTCACTGGCAAACAATGCAAAACAGACAGTGCTGTAATATCTTCTTCTGACAGTAAGGAAACCTATTAAGGAAGCAAATTCTTTTTTCTAATATTCTATTTCACTCATTTACTTTAGGGAAGTAAGGAAAAGTTAAAATAAGTTGGTGCTGTTAACAAGCAAATATTCTGTCATCTAATCTAATAAAAGACTAATATTGAAATTCACCGTTTCTATAGGACGTCTAAGCCACGCCCACCAGCCAATCAGAACGGCTGTATGCAAATTAACCCAGCCAAGATGGAGGCCGGCAGTCACAGAGCTAGAGTAAACAGAGGCTTCCGTTGCACCAGGAGTAAACTGTCTGCCTAGGCCGGCTGGGCTTCTCCCGGCTCAGGTAACAACATAGTTGCAACATTGTTTCAATTATAGAAGCCTCAGAGCTAAAGCAAACAGCAGGCTTCCGTTGCACCAGCGATGGAGGAAACTGCCTGCCTAGGCCTCTACTAAGGCAACATTCTTTCAATTATAGAAGCCACAGAGCTGAAGCCAATAGGAGGCTTCATAACCTGCCTAGTCCTCAGCTTAAAGGAACAGTGTATCAATTATAGAAGATAAATAAACCCCAGAAACCTGCTTCCAGCCAGCCTCGCTGGGACGTTGGGTCAATGGGGAGCTGTGGGCAGCCTGAAAGCCTGAAAACAGCCCCCAGCCCGTCACCCAGGCTGGCCACACCCCATTGGGTGAGGACCCCCACTGGGGGGGCTTGGCCAGCCTGCAAACAGCCATAAGCCCTGCACCCAGGCTGGCTAGGCACCCCAGTAGAGACTCAAACCCTGAAGGGACTGTGGGCAGCCTGCAAACAGCCATCAGCTCCTCACCCAGGCTGCCCAGGCACCCCAGTAGGGACCCAAAACCTGAAGGGACTGTGGGCAGCCTGAAAACGCTCCTCAGCTCCTCACTCAGGCACCCCAGTAGGGCCCCCAAACCTTAAGGGGCTGTGGGCAGCCTGAAAACGGTCTTCAGCCCATCCCCCAAGTTGGCCACACCCCAACGGGGTGAGGGTCCACACTGAGGGGGCTTGGCCAGCCTGCAAACAACCATCAGCCCCTCGCCCAGGCTGACCAGGCACGCCAGCAGGTGGACATCCCCAGAGGGGTCCCAGACTGCGAGAGGGCACAGGCCGGGCTGAGGGACCTCTCAAGTGCACAAATTTTTGTGCACCGGGTCACTAGTATTTTAATAACTGAAACAATGCTTTGATAAACTCATCATAACTTTAAAAGGTATGGACAGCCCTGGCCGGTGTGGTTCAGTTGGTTGGAATGCCATGGAGTGTACTAGAAGGTTGCAGGTTCGATTTCCTGTCAGGGCAGATACCTAGGCTGCAGGTTCGACTTAGGGCAGTGGTTCTCAACCTTCTGGCCCTTTAAATACAGTCCCTCATGTTGTGACCCAAACATAAAATTATTTTCGTTGCTACTTCGTAACTGTAATGTTGCTACTGTTATGAATCGTAATGTAAATATCTGATATGAAGGATGGTCTTAGGCAACCCCTGTGAAAGGGTCATTTGACCGCCAAAGAGGTCACAACCCACAGGTTGAGAACCACTAGACAAGGGCATTCACACATTGATGTTTCTCTATCAATGAATGAATGAGTGAATGAATGAATGAATCCTATATAATAAAACCCTAATATGCAAATTGACCAAATAGCGGAACGACCATTGGAACCGGTTGCTATGATGCACACTGACCACCAGGGGGCAGATGCGCAACACAGGAGCTGCTCCCTGGTGGTCAGTGTGCTCCCACAGGGGAAGTGCTGCACAGTGGCAGTGGTGGAAGTCTCTCCTGCCTCTGCTGTAGGTGTGAGGTAAGGAGCGAGGGATCCTGGACTGCTAGAGCCCTAGACTGCGAGAGGGATGTCCGCCTGCTGCCTTAGGATTGGGCCTAAGGGATCAGGATCGTTTGAGATCGGGCCTAACTCGGGAGGCAGACATCCTCCAAGGAGTCCTGGACTACAAGAGGGTACAGGCTGGGCTGAGGAACCCCCCACCCCCACTCACGGTGCATGAATATCATGCACCAGGCCTCTAGTACATACATAGTTGAAACAGTTGTGCACAATAGTTGTGCACAGTTGAAACAAAGAGTACTCTGGTATAAAGATTAAAAAAAATATATATATATATTTAAATATTTTATTGTTTTTTCATAGAGAGGAAGGGTGAGGGACAGAGAGTTAGAAACATCGATGAGAGAGAAACATCCATCATCTGCCTCCTGCACACCTCCTACTGGGGATGTGCCCGCAACCAAGGTACATGCCCTTGACCGGAATCAAACCCAGGAAGCAGGCCAACACGTCATCCACTGAGCCAAACCAGTCAGGGCTAGTATACAGACTTCTAATTCTCCTCTTTTTGTTCTACAAGGTACAATTCAAAAGGCATACTATAAATGTTAAAGAATATTTTTATGGAAGGACACAATGAAATGTTAAAAACATATTAAAAGCAGAATATGAAATAATTTCCTGACAAGGGAAATTTTGCCTTTCAACAATTCAAACATGGGTACTTAGTATTTTTAAGATAATGTGCCTTCAATTACTTTTGAACCATCTTCATTATTAACTACTAGAGGCCTGGTGCATGAAATTTGTGAACTCAGGGGTGTAGGGGCGGGGAGGTCCTCAGCCTGGCCTGTGCCCTCTCACAGTTCAGGAGCCCTCGGTGGATGTCTAACTGATGGCTTAGGCCTGCTCCCCATGGGAGAGGCTCCTGCCACCACCGCTGCACTTGCCAGCAGTGAGCCCGGCTCAGGGCTTCTGGCTGTATGGCATTCCCCCTATGGGAGCACACTGACCTCTAGGGGAAGCTCCTGCATTGAGCATCTGCCTCCTGGTGGTCAGTGCATGTCATAGTGATCAGTCATTCCACTGCTTGGTCGATTTGCATATTAGCTTTTTATTATATAGAACTAGAGGTCCAATGCATGAAAATTTGTGCAAGAGTAGGCCTTCCTCCCTCCAGCACCCAGAACCCAGGCTGGCTTCCATCCAGCCCCAGCTTTGTCAGGAAGGACATCTGGAATGATGTCTCATAGATGTACGGTCTAATTATCATATTGCCCTTTTATTATTATAGATTATTATTACAGATTACATATTATTTTATGTCTCATTTCCTAATATATGACAGTCACTTTTTAAAGTACGTTTAGGCTGCCTGGCTGGTGTTTCTCAGTGGGTGAGCATCAATCTATGAACCAAGAAGTTACAATTCGATTCCTGGTCAGGGCACATGCCCTTATTGCAGGCTAGATCCCCAGTGTGGGTTATGCAGGAGGAAGCCGATCCATGATTCTCTCTCATCATTAATGTTTCTATCTTCTTTTCCCTTTCCCTTCCTCTCTAAAATTAACAATAAAAATATATTAAAGTATGTTTAGGCTAAAAATTTAGTCTTTTGGTATTATCCAAACAAATATTTGTAGAAAAATGAAAACCTACTTTTTCAATAGTCTACCAGTATTACTATTGAGTCCACAAACCATGAGAATAACAAAAGACCTACACTTTTACTTCCTCTTAAATTCCAATTATTGAATCATAAATGGTACTCCATTTGAGATGATATTTTATGCAGAATATTTGGTGAATTATATTGAATTGTTAGTATGATACCTTCAGAGTTTTTAATCAGGATAACTCCTCTTTCATTTTTCAGGGTTACTGAGCTGTAGAATTAGATCTTGATGTCACTATTTATCTTCAGATGGTAATATGACATAATGGAGATTAGCATGGACTCTGAAAGTTGAGGAACCCAAGCTCACATAATAAGCGACTTGTAGTGCTAGAAAACACTTATATTTAACTCCATCTGTGCATGAAATGTAAATGCAGAGATCAAATTTGTTTACATATGTAACACCCAGTATAAGATGTAGAATCTTTTTCAAGATTTTAGAAGTTTTTTTCATCCCCCTTTCTGACTACTACCCTTGGAATTTCATATCAGTGGATTTATATGATGTATTCTCATTTGTGTCTTACTTCTTTTGCTCAACACAATATCTATGAAATTAACCCATATTGTTCTTCATATCAGGATTTTATTCTTTATGTGTAGGTGTGTAGTATTCTATTATCTGAATTTACTACCATTCTTCCATTTTCCTGTAGGCAGATTTGTAAGTTGTTTCTAATTTTAAAATATTATGAATAAAGGTATGCTAAACATCCTTTCACATGATTTTGAGGACCCATATGCTCATGTCTTTTCCAGATCCTGCAGATACTTGCCAATAATTAATATTATAAACCTATTTAATTTTAGCTATCCTGGTAAGTAATGGAGGAATAAATTTGAGTTTACCTGGAGAGATGATATTGAATATATTTCATATATATTTTGAGATTTTGATATTATTCTTTATCAAATCTTGTTTACATTTGTGTTTTCTCTTTCCTGAGGTGCCTTGATTTTCCTCATATTGCTAAGGATATTTTCATTGGAAATAGGACTCTGTTGACAGTTCTTTTATTTTTAGACTTTATGGTTTCTAAAGGAAAAACCTATTGTTATGAGAATTACTTTTTCCTTATAGATAAAGTGTTATTTGTCATTCAGAACTTTCAATATTTTTTTCTTTGTTTTTGTTTTTATTTTTCAAAAGTTTGACTATGATGGTGTTGCTATCTTTGGGTTTATCGCACTTTGTATTTCCTCATCTTCTTAAAACTGAGTATTTCTGTCTTTTGACCAATTGGAGGAGTTCTCATCCATTATTTCTTCAAGTACTTTTTCAGCTCCATCTCCTTTAATTTCTTCCTGGACTCCAAGTGTTATCATTTTATTTCTTTTTGTTGTTGTTGTTATGACTCCACTGGTTCCTGTGGTTTTGATCTTTTTCTGTTGTTGTTTTCAAGCCCATGTTCTCTCTATTCTCATTGGATATTTCATTGTTACATTTTCTAGTTCCCTGAGTGTTTCCTCTGTTCCATCCATTCTGCTTTGAGCCTGCCTATTCACTGAGTTATTTATTTCAGTTATTATATTCTTTGGTACTATAATTTTCACTTGGTTCTTCTTTATAGCTTTATTTTCTTTGCTGACACTTTCTATTTACTTGCCATAACTTCCTTTTTTTCCCACATAAGTGACTTTCAGTGATGTAAGGATGTTCAAAATCACCCTTTAAAGTTATTATCAAATAACTCTGTCATCTCTACTATCTCAGAGTTAGAATCTATTATCTTTTCTATTCAGTTTTAGATCTTTCTGCTACTTTGTATGAATAATTTGATAATTGAAACCTAGAAATTTTGAGCACTATGAAACTCTGGATCTTTTTCAACCCTGTATTATCTGGCTTTGCTTTGATACTGTTCAGGTAAGGGAAGGGTGAGATTCCACCTCATTATTTCAAGAACAGAGTAAAAGTCCAGGTTCCCCACTTGGCCCAAGGTTTGTAGGTGTGTGTCGGGGAAGGGGGATAGGTATTCATTATTGTTATGAGATGGTGGTTGTTCTGGCTCCCTGCTATTCTTCTGCCAATATCTCCCCATGTGGAGGGAGAGGTCGGCCTTGTTTCTATTTCTTACAGTTTCCACTTACATGACCCAGGACTGACTCCCACCTGGACTGACTCCCACCTAGACTGGCTCCCACTCAGACTGACTCCTGCCCAGGACTTACACTGACTCCCCATCCCCCTTCCGGCATAGCCCACCTGCAGCCATGGCAACCCAGCATTGACTTCTGGTCTGGTCGAGCCTTAGGTCCTAACAGTCGTTACATCCTGGCTCTTTATTATATAGGACTAGAGGCCCGTTGCACGAAGAGATTCATGCAATAGGCCTTCCCTTCCCCTGACTGCTGGCACTAGTTTTCCTCCGGCACCCAGGACCCAGGCCTTCATTGCTCTGGCTAGAGCCCTCAGTGTTTGCTCCGCTGCTTGGTGCCTCTGTATGCAAATTAACCGCCATCTTTGTTGGGTTAATTTGTATACTCTCCTGATTGGCAGATCAGTGTAGCAGAGGGAAGGTCAATTTACATGTCTATTATTAGGTAAGATAGGGCATATTTAATTAAATTTTTTAAATGTTTTTATTGATTTTAGAGAGAGAGGAAGGGAGAGTGAGAGAAACAATAATTAGTTGCCTCCTGCATGCCCCTACTGGGGATCAAGCCCACAACCCAATCATGTGCCCATGATGGGAAATCCAACTGAAGACCTCTCTGTGTATGAGACAATGCTCAACCAACTTAGCCACACCAGCCAGGCACTATATTTTTAGTAAATGAATAACTCAAGAACAACTTCCCTAAATGGACATAAATAGCTTTATCATCAGAGCTATTCTATGGGAAGTAAGCCTTTTCTTCCCCAGAATTCTGCTGTAAATGACCAAAATGTTAATAGTTTTATCAAGGAATGTTTTTTCTTTCCTCAAAATAGACTGACCTTACAAAGTAGGATTATAACCCCAACTCCATTTGATCCTTCCCAAGAGCCTTTGCTAATACTTCTTCCTCTGTTTACTCCTTAAAGATATCCATTTCTCTATATTTTTATGTTTGTAAATGATTTTGGGGGGGAGGGGCTGGGAAGAAGGGAGAAGTATTTAGATATAGAAACACTGATGAGAGAGAAACATCATCAATCAACTGTCTCTGGCATATCCCCTACTGGGGATGGAGCTCGCAACTGGGCATATGCCAACCAGGAATAAAACTGGTGACCTCCTGGTTCCTGGATCAGTGCTCAGCCCCTGAGCCACACCAGCCAGGCCATTTCCTAATATTAAATCATCAATTCACTTCACTTTGTCTCAGTACTCCTTTCTATTTAGACTACTTTTACTCTTTGTCAACTGAACCTGTAACTATAGCCTCAGTAATGAGCTCAATGAGGATTACATCCAAAACTATGTCCCCAGTCCTAACATCTCTCTGGAAGCATGTGGGATATCCATTTTCCCCTAAAGAAAATCCTTGAAACATACTCTAGGAACTTAGTGAGAACTTCACCAGCGTAAAAAAATGACATAGAAACCACAACAAATAAGCAGTTAGAAGTGAAGAATATAATAACTGAAATGAAGAATACACTAGAAGGAATAAATAGCAGATTACATGAAGCAGAGGATCAAATCAATGATTTGGAAAACATGGTAGCAAAAATACCCAATCAGAGCAGCATTAAAAAAAAGAATTTTTAAAAATGAGGAAAGTTTAAGGAACTTTTGGGACAACATCAAGCATAACAGCATCTGCATCATAGGGGTACCAGAAGAAGACAGAGAGTAAGGGTTTGTACATCAACTGTAATTATAAAATTTTAAAAAATTTTTACATGATAGGAAATAGGAAGATGTTTATAAAGTACCACATGGTGGTTAACAGTGAGAATTTGGGCACCAGTTTCAAGTCACATTTCAATGTTGGTTAACTTCTCTGTGCCTGTTGCCTCATACATAAAGTAAGAATATCTATCTTACATAATTATGTTTTCCTTAGCAAATTATACGTATCCAACAAATGTTAACTATTGTTTAAAAAATTTAATATAGTATCTTGTTTAAAAATTAATATTCACAGTTAATTACCAGTTCCTCACTACTTTGGGAGATAATATTATTCCTTTTTCACAGATGAAAAAAACAAATCCAGACAGGTTTAATAATCTCCCTATGATTACACATTTACAAAGAAATACAACCAGGGCTCCAGGCCATGCCCTCTGACTCCAAATTCCTCTATTCTGCTCCACTATTCTATATCGCCTCAATTTTAGAAGTGAAGCTCATTCTGATTTCTAGTTTCACCATTGAGAGCATCATTATCTGCATGCTAATTTACGAAGCTTTTTCAAATTTTTATATTAAGAGACATCACTCCAAAATGTAACTTCCCCTAATTTCTTACTCTGTACTTCCAAAGTCCCTTTATTCAGACATGGTAGACACAGTATAGAAACCATCTGCTTTCTACTCTCACTTCCTCATGGTCAGTTTCTGGTCTTTACTTCTTTTCCTGGAATTTAAGCCAAGTCTAAACACATGGGAAAGCTGAAAAGTTATTTCTTCTTTGCTCTTTCCTATGTTTTAAACCTGCCTTAGTTATAAGATCAAATGTCAGACCAAATCTCAATTACCTAGGCAACCTAAAATTAGAAACATGCTCAGAAATCTGGGTAGTTTCTACAGTTATTTCCAACCTTTGTTATTGCTTCCAACTGTTCACATTCCCATGTTACTCTTATCAAATATAGAAAATAGTATATCCTAACAGGTGTGTAATAAGTATGTGGGGGAAGAACAGGGAAGAGAGGTCCTAATGCATTCTCTCCCAACAGAGAACGTATCAAAACTAAGGGAGATAGAAGTAAATAAGGTACTTCTATCTTCTCAAGAGATCTTCTACCATACTCATCATTTAACTACCTGCTTAGTTGTTTATAGTTTCCGGCCAATGTTCTTTTGCTTACTCATGTCCTTGAGTGATTTCACATACATGGGACATGTCTGTGCTTTGGCCAGGTGTCTAGACAAAAGCATGCATAGGAAAGACTTGTTTAAATGGTTTATTAAAAAACAGGTCTTTTGGGGTTTAATTATAAAACTAAAACAAACCAAATAATTTTTACACAAAATACTACTATCATAAATCTATAAACCACATGCCTAATCCTTTATAAAAATTCTCTCTGCTGCTATTCTTAGAACATTCCTGTGACTAGGGGCAGGCATAATTACCTTCATTTTCCAGATGAGAAACCTGGGGCTCAGAGAATTAAGAGGTTTGCTTGAGGTCACACAATTAATCAGGAGCAGCAGAGGCAGGACCCATAAAAAAGATGCCTTTTAGTTTAGAACATTCTATTAAAGTGACAAGTAGAAAGTGTTTCCCCACAGCTTTCAAGGTTTTCTAAGTAGTAAAAGAAAACACAGCTCAAAATGTTGCAGAGTACACATTTTAATTTGTACTGTGTTTTTAACTTAAATTCTGACACTGGTATACTGTTTTGCACAGAGGGCCAAAGCTGCTAGTTTGTTCCTAAAAAAAACATTGTAGTATTATCCATTATGTGTTTTAAAAGCACAAAACAAAATTCCAAAGTTAGAAAAATTCACTTAGGAAAGAAAAATTATGTTTGCTAAGCAATGTTCTAAAAGAGAAGGATTTACTTTTTTATCATGTTCCTCACAGATTTTTCAATACACAGAGACCTAAACAATAAAGGGTAACCAAGTGGTAAGCCACATATGCTAACTATGTACAAGTCAACTGGAATGCAAAAAGCTCAAGCAGCAATTGTGTAGTGTCATGAGGCGGCACACATATTTTTATTAGCACTCATTAAAAGTTAGTCACATTTTGAGATCTTGTCCAACCAGAATGGTATGCCCCAAGTTATTGATCTTTAAAGAGACAAAATACTGACTGGCCATTGTTTCACAATGTCAAACAAAAAGAAATAATATTCATTTCCTGCTAATAGCATATGTAGGAATTTATGGATTTAACTCTTTCAAGCAGAATAACTGGCAATGTCCACAGACCAAATAATTTTGCCCTTTATTTTTTTAAATTAAATTTATTGGGGTGATTTTACCTTATAAAATAAATCTATATTGTAAGTCATTTGCTTGGGGCAGGCATATAGAGTAACTACCATACTGAAGCTAGTTAACTTCTTCAAAGATAGTTGCCTTGTTTTGATTGTATTAATATGTCATACGAATAACCTATGTATGCTGACAACTGATTCAGGAGTCCAGTCACATCAGGAAAAAATTAGGCTACGCCATGCATGATTCATTTAGTCTGGAGCTCAGTATTCACATGTGACTTCCTTAACTTCAGTTGACAGCATTTCCTCATTCTTAAAAGGAAAACAAAGATGTTTTTGATGACAAGAATACAAAAAGCTAAGGGATAAAATTAAGGTATATTTTGAATGACAAATGCAAGTCACCTATAACAAAATATCACTACATTTTATTTTTGTAGATTTTTTAAAAAAATATGATTTTGTCCTATAATGCTTCTCACTTTATTTTTACATCATTCCTGTGTGGAAGAAAGTGTTATTGTTATTTATATTTATTCTAACTTGTAGAGTTGGTATAACTTACCCATGGTTACAGAGAGAGTGAGTCAGTAGCCACACCAGGAGTCTGAAGAGTCTACTCCTGATGCTGCCCTGACTCCAAGCTTAGGGCTCCTTCGGACATGTCAAATTATACAATGTGTCATAGGTTAGACTTAAATACAGCACATATCATGGCTATCTCTCTGCTGTCTATAGGAACAATTCGAAAAAGTATGAGTTAGCATGTACTCAGCACTATCTTAGGCATCTCAAGAATTCAAAAGATTTATGTGCTTTGATTGTAGAGATGAAAGTAATGGTCATGAAGTAAAATTGGAGAGTAAGCAATATTTGCTGGAATTTAAATGGTGTTTAAAATAAGAGATTAACTGGCTGGCTTTTTCAAACTGGGCTTTCATAAGTATTTGGATTGAGAGGGAGTCACCAGAGATCCAGGGCTGATTGGCAGCCTTACAGATTTCAAAACTGTCTTTTCATTCAGCCCCAATCCAATGGGACAAAGTGAGGGAGTCATGTATCTCTACTACTTATGGCAAATTTGCAAAGGCGTCTCAGAATGGGAAAGGCATTTTATGTTTTCAAAGACCACTACTAAATCTTAAGCAAGCAGGTCCTCAAAAGGTCAAAGCCTAAAGTGATACACAAGTTTAATTTAGAACATCAGCAACTCATCTTCCTTCATACATTCCTTGTACCTCTTCCGGTCACATATTAACAGTAGAAACTGGGTGCACCCACAAACAGAAGCAGGAGAGATTATGTTCGCTATTCACACAGGCCACTGTGTTTTGCCTTTCTTGCAACGTCTATAACTTGATAATGAGCAGAGAACGAGATGACTTAGATAACTATTTCTACAGAGAGGAGAAATTCCATGTTTTTAATGATAGATTATGTGAGTAGTATTGTATGTAATTCAACTTTTAACTTTACTAACTCAACTAAAACTACATTTCAAAGCTTTCATTCAGCTATTTTAAATCAAAAGCCTTTTTATGTTATAAGGTCTTAATAAAAATACTAATTTGCTCACTGTTGCTTCTTGCACACTGGCCGGATCTCCACAGCTAGACTATCAACAGCATGGAGGCTAGAACAAGGTCTTATTTTCATCTCAGTATTGCCTCCCACAGATACCAAGCAAACACTAGGCACTCAAAGACTTTAAAACTGACAATGATACTGATTTTTCTTCCTTATGGCTTTTCCAACACTCAAACAAGACAGGATCTTTAGCTTGCTTTTAGGTTTGTTTGTTGGGTGTGTGTGTGTGTGTGTGTATGTTCATGTCCCAGCTTCACTTTTATTGTCTCATCTGATGATAACAACAACAACAACAAAAAAGCTTGCTTTTAGTTTTAATTCCCAGGTTTGGCTGAAATCGGGAACTGTGGGTATAGATTTTATCTTCCAAAAAGTTTACCTCTTCTATTTTGCTAATTTGCATATAACAACAGCATTACCTTTTACCACCATATTATCAATGATTATTTAAAGTTAACTCAGATTAACTAGGTTCTTCATTCACCACTGTTTCTTCTACGACTTATCTTCTTATATTCAGGAGTACATCCCTGAATACAGAGATGGGCAAAAATAGGTTTACAGTTGTATGTGAAAGAGAGTTAATAAAGTTATTGTAATAATCAAATCCTGTATGTCTTTTTCCCTACCTTGGCCCACCCCTGTATTTTTTAATTTACTTTCAGTAAGGATGATTCTTTTGCCCTGATATCCAAGCCATAGCTTAGCTCTATCAAGAAATTAAAAGTACTTCTCTCACAGCATATTAAAGAACTTGCTCTATTTTTCACAAGTAGCAGATGAGAAGTCAGATGTCTACAGCATTATAGTTGCTTTATGGCTAACCTCTTTTTTCCCTTTCTCTGAAAGCTGGTAGGAATTTCTCTCGTTGGAGTTAAAAAATATCACTATATATCTAATATCCTTCTATCTGAAGGCCTAAGATTTTCTTAAACTTTGTACAATTGGGCTTTTTTCTTCCTTATTTTTCATCATTTCTTATGAACGCTCCTAGCCTTCTGGAACTTCCCAGTTTAATCTTCCATATCTCAAATTTCACTTCATCATTTTTATCACTTTGGCCTTTTAGACTAGCTTTTAAGCTAATCCATTCATTGGCTTGATCTTCCAAATTACTAATTCAGTCTATTCTTTTCTATCCTGCTATTCATCTTACTAAGATATTTACTTTACATTTCTACAACCACAGTTGCAGTTTTTAAGAAATGTCATAGCTTTCTTTTTTTTAAAAGCGCAGCCTATCCTTGTTTTATGGATATTGAAAGTTTTTTTTGAATCATGGATGGATACCAATTATCCCTTTTAAAAGTTCTTTTCTTCATCTTATATTACCTCTGATAAAAGGGCGTAGGAGGTAGGGTTTCTAGTCAGCCACACATCTCATGGTTTTGGTTTTTCTAAAAAGCATAGTGCTTCTTAGACTGCGAATCTTTATAAATGAGAGCCTAGGTCTTATGGTAGCCACACATGCCTATTTAAATGAAATCTATTAAAATTCTGTTCTTTAGTTTCATAGGCCACATTTCAAATACTCAGCTGGTACAGGTGGCCAGTGGCTACCATACTGGATAGAAACAATATGACATATTTCCAACATCATAGAAAATTCTTCTGGATAGTACTGGTATAGAATAAACCGTAATCAATATACAATGAACTACTAAAGCAGAATTGAGAATCACTACTGCTTTGAAAGTGAATTCAGATACTAATTATATAATCCTTGTCTCTGGTTGAAAGGATAAAAAATAATAGTTTGATAGCTTTTGCTTTAGCAGGCATAGGAAGCATGTTGCTCCCATATATAAAAGGTTCCTCGTTGAGCTCTGATACCAACAATGATCTGGTATATTGCACTGCATTTGCCATTCATGGCATTTCCTCACTTTAGAGAGCTGTTCTTCTGACTTCATCTTGAGGGCAACTGCTAGATAACCATTGGAGTGATATCGATCTTGTTAATTCTGATATTAGCATTATTTTAGAGTTTTACTGAAAAAAAATCTTAACTTCCAACAATCTATATAATAAAAGCCTAAGCAACTGTTACAGCAGAACGACCATAACGACCAGTCACTATGATGCGCACTGACCACCAGGGAACAGACACTCAACGCAAGAGTTGCCCACTGGTGGTCAGTGCGCTTCCTCAGGGGGAGTACCACTCAGCCAGAAGCTGGGCTCATGGCTGGCGAGTGCAGTGGCAGTGGTGGGAGCCTCTCCCACCACCTCCGTGGCAGCACTAAGGAGCAGCAAGCAGGCAGGCAGTAAGGAGCAAGGGGTCCTGGACTGTGAGAGGGCACAGGCCGGGCTGAGCCACCCCCTGCCTCCTGTCTCTCTCACACACAAGTCTCATGCACCAAGTCTCTAGAATTGTATAACAGATTTTTAAGCTGTTTAGCTGCATTTATTTTTTAGCTGCATCCTATTTTATATCTTAAAATCACTTAATGTTCTTTTCTGCTTTTTTCAGTTTACCACTATTGCAGTTTTATTTTTTTTCTGTCATTTCATTGAAATTTGGGGAAAACTGAAAGGTAAGTACATGTTTTTAGTCAGCCATTTTGAATTACAAGCCTTAGTAACACTGGACTTATTTTTCTTACTAGGTAGCTCAAAGAAGGCCTAAATAAAGGTGTCCCTAGAGAAGCCTTAAGATTAGAGTTAATTGCCACTGTAAACCAGGGAGTTTTTAATTTAAATTTACTAGGGAATAGCTGACCTTGCAGGCATCATATGAGGGTCAAAGAACTGTCCATGGTTCCATTATAAAGAGTTTAAATTAAAGCAACAGCATCACATGTGTAAAAGCAACAATAATATTTTAATATAGACGATAATAACTTATCCCACATGAACATTTTAACTTTATTAAAAACTAGCTCTAAACCCGCCAGTGTGGCTCAGTGGTTGAGCATCAACCCATGAACCAGAAGATCACAACTGGACCCTGGTCAGAACACATACCCGAATTTTGGGCTTGATTCCCAGGAGGAGGCAGTAGATCGATGACTGTCTTTCTCATCATTGATGTTTCTATTTCTCTCTTTCCCTTCTTCTCTGGTCAATAAAAACATTTTTTAAAAAAACAACTAGATCTAGCATCATGTCCTATAAGCTTTCAAGTTTACAGGAAACACAAGAATCAAATTACTACCAGTATTATGACTTATGATAAAGGCTAATGATGGAATACAGAATATTCACATATACAAGTATATAGTATGATGTCAAATTTATTACTCAAATTGATGACTTCAGTGACATGAGTAATTTCAAAATGAACAAGTCAGCCACCTGGTAAAAGAAGGCTGAGATTTAGTAACATATAAATCTTCAGAGAACAAAAAAGCATTTAAAATAATCCCAGCTTAGTTTGGCATTTCATATCCATGATGTTGTGAATGTCCTACATCATCAAATGACCTTCAAAACCAGATCTGATTAATATAAAGTTTATTACTACTACAGAATTCTACTACCAACAGTATAAATTTACTGGTAATTATTATACATATATAGCTCCATCACCTGCAAGAATACTTCCTTGTTAATGGTATATGTTTAGTTTTGCATCTGCCAAAGCAAAATCAAACAAAAAGGAAAACAAAACAAAAACCAGTTTTTATACACACACACACACACACACACACATATATATATATCTTAGTTCCCCCCAAAAATTACTTGAATAATTATATTACCTTTAGAATGTAAAGCCAACTATTTCAACTAGAAATAACTTGATAAGATATCCAAGAAAATGTCTACCATAAAGTTCTAAAAAAATGTCACTCAACCTTATGAATAAGCAGATAAAGTGGAAAACAATTAAGACTGAGGTTGAAATAGTCAGCTCCAAAGCTATGGGGAAATTCAAATTTATTCTTGATACTTTTAGAAGCCAAAAATTCTACAGGTACCAAGCTGATCACTGTTGAGGAATCAAATCATAACAATTTCTTTCAGTCAAAGCGGTATTACACGAAGCATTAGGATGCTTATCTACACCCACTAATACCATTTCTGAAAAGAGAAACAACAGGTCACCCAGGTACCTTTATCTCTCTCATCTTTTTCCTGGAAAGCTGTGACTTTAAGGTTATTTCATTACTTATGTATTTATTTATTTATTTATAAAATATATTTACATTAATTTCAGAAAGGAAGGAAGAGGGAGAAAGAGAGACTGAAACATCAATGATGGGAGAGAATCATTGATTGGCTGCCTCCTGCACACCCCCTACTGGGAATTGAGCCTGCAACCCAGGCATGTGCCCTTGACCAGAATCGAACCTGGAACTCTTCACTCCACAGGCTGACACTCTATCCACTGAGCCAAACCAGATAGGCAAGGTTATTTTAAAATACTTCATATTCATCAAGACAATGGTTACATATGAGGAGGAGAGTGGTACTGACTAGGAGAGGCCAGTGACAGTCTCTTGATCTAGGTATTGGTTACATGACTGTGTCCACTTTGTGAAAATTTACTGAACTCATGATTTTGGCACTTTCCTATATGTTTATGTTATACCTCAACAAAAGTTTATTAAATGAAAACATTTCATATTTATCTTTTTTCCACTTTTTGAAGTAGTTATTAGTCTAAGTTTCCTGAATAAAGGATTCATATTTCAGTGCTTGGGACCCAATAAAGACAGGGGAATTAATATAGATCAGTAATCTATTGTACAATGGCAATAAGAACTACTTGATTTCCATCTCTTCATCCCAAAGGACAGAACTGCTGCTCTAGGTGCATATTATACTCCATGAGTAGTTCAACATTGCTTGAGTCCCTGTCCTCTAAGAGATAGATGATATTTGTGTATGGATATGTGAGAGAAAAAAAAGCCAAAACATATAGACTACTAACTAATATAATGTACTATATGTGTGGGGAGGGCAATAAATACCACATGGAAGGAGAGACATTCCAACAGGATTCATCAGGTAATCACTAACTGAGGGAGTAGCATGTGAGCATGATGAACATCTTAGGATGAAGGAATGGGCTAGCATTTACAGAGTACTTCATATCAGGTACCATGTAACATTTTCATAAACCTTATTTATTAAACTCTCACAATACAGCTAAACCACTGAGACCTGACAAGTTAAAAAAAAACTTGTTGATGATCATACAGCCAATATATAGCAGAGAATTTGACCTAAATCTTTTGATTCCAAGATCAATGTGTTTGTACTAAGCCATGCTGCCAGTCTAAACCAAGAGCTTGTAACCTTTAGCCAAAAATCAAAAAAAATCTGAAATCTGACAACTTACAAGGAATTTTCCTAACCAGTGTATACACTTTAAAATATTTTTACTCTTTAAAGTAACGTGACCAAAACCAAAATAAAACACACTACATCTACTTAGAGGAAAGACTGATATGAGAGAGAAACGTCGATCAGTAACCTGGTAACCTCCTGCATGCACCCCAACTAATGACTGAACTTGCAACTTGGGTATGTGCCCTGACTGGGAACTGAACCACCACCTTCTGGTGTACCGGACCACACTCCAACCAACTGAGCCACTCTAGCCAGGGCTGGCGTTAATGGAATTTTAATTCACAGCTTAAGATCAATCCATTTGGCAAAAAGGTCTTAGTCAACTACACTCTTCTAACCAGTACATGAGAGGTTTCCAGTCTATGCTTTTATAATCATATAATGTAATCTGTTCATTTTGGAAATAAGCATAAATACCTATTTATAATCTTGTTTTGGAAAAGAGCCTTCACTGACTCTTAGCCTGTCAGACCTCCTCTCTTTCTTTTAAGATGACCTTTATTCACTGAAACATTACTGAGAAGACTTTAGTGTGTTACACGATCTTCCCTCAAAAATGAATAAATGAAAAGCCTTGTCTTCAAAAGATTCCCCAGTGCAACAATTTTACCCGATCCTTTTCATTTTGTTTTCAGATTAAACTCCTTTAACTTCCAGACCCACACCTACAAACTCACCAGTACTCATTCTTCTTTCTGCCTTATTCATAGGATTCCATTCAACTTCTCCTTGACCTTTTCATCCCCAAGATGTACTATCTCTTTGAGGATAATACTGTATTAATTATTCCCCCACTCCCTTTATTCCTGAATTATTGTAGTACTCCCCTGTACTACCTTCATCAAAGCATTTAACACACTGTCATCATTATTTATTTACTTTTTTCAATCACCACCCCTGATCTAGATTTTGAGAATGTACAGAAAATCTTTGGCTTCACAAAAGTCATATTTTACAGGTGGGCTATAAATAAGACAAACAATATGCCAAAAAATAAAAATAAAGTAAAAGCTCATAGTTTTGATAAATTGAAACAGGATGCGAGAAAAGGCCAAGAATCAAGGGTGATTCCTAAATTTTTGATTTGAGAAACTGAGTAAATAGTGGAATTGTGTAGAGTTGGAGAACACTAGAGGAAGAAAGGCTTGAGAGAGAAAAAATGAAGAGTTCTTTCTTTTCCATGTTAAGAATCCTTTTTGATAGTCAAGAATAGAGGTCAAGCAGATAAACAACCCTGCAGTTCAGGAGCAAGGTTAGCCTCTAAGGTATTTCAAACCGTGAACGAAGAAATTATTTCAGGAGACTGAGAGGCAAATGCTACTGAACAACTGAGTGAGATGAGGACTGAACATTACTAACCAGGGATCTGGAAACAGATCAATAACCTTGACAAGAGTGGTTTTGGTGAAATGGTGGGTACAAAACTATTTGGACAGGGGCAGAAACAATGAGAAGTAAAGAAGTAGAGAACCAGGAACTCTTCAATAAAAAAAAAAAAGAAAATAGGGTGGAGCTTCAAAAGAACATGGATTCCATCTGAAATAAGCCATTAGTGATGGCAAGGTTGATGATGTAAGAGAACGTGGGCAACAAATAAGAAGCCTTAGCCTTTAAGTCACTTAGGGAAACAGGGCAAGGGTCAAGTGGAAAAACAGGCCAGGCCATTCACCCTCCATAATAGAAAGGCAACACACATGGGTAGTTTGGTAGATGTTATGATGGAATAGCAGAAAGCCGGATCTAAGGTTAGGGTTCTGTCAGGCAAGTTCCACAGAGGGAAAGAAGATAAGGGATCTGAGATATACACAAAAAAGCAATTGTATTCATGAAGCATGGACTCCAAGGAAGGCGGGGAGAGGGGGGGGGGAGGACATACCCTGTTTCCCCCAAAATAAGACAGTGTCTTATATTAATTTTTGCTCCCAAAGATGTGCTAGGTCTTATTTTCAGGGGATGTCTTATTTTTCCATGAAGAAGAATAAGGTACACATTTATTGTTGAACAAAAAAAAAAGGAAATTTATTACCTGTATACGGTACGGTAGTAGTTGTCATCACAAACCAGCATAACCACACAAACTGAATCCTACAGTATCAAGAATTTCTTGTTACCACCATTATTTCCATGTACAACAATCTATGGTACATTTACTCATTTATTCAGTGACAGTCATGTCATCTTCTGAAACATCATCATAACAATCCAAACCCTGAATTTCCTGGTGAATTTCTTGTGACTCCATTTCTTACAGAATCAGTGGACCAAATGTCTCATGTCTAGTAATAGCACTGTCCTTAAATGAGTACTTCTTGTCAAGGTAGCCTGCTCGTAGAGCATTTGCAATGCAACTGTCAGTGATTTTCTCTCATGAATCCTTCACCCCAAGCCACAACCTCTTGCAGTTTAGGTTTCACAAAGTTTCCATGCTGATTTCTCTCCATTCTATTTTCAATAAAGTCATTAATTTCCATGCGCAAATTGTCCTTGAATGGCTTGTTTATTGCAATATCAAGAGTCTGGAGACAGGTCATCATTCCTGCAGGAACCATTATTTGATCTATTTTTCTTTCGTGAAGAAATGTCTTCATGTCTTTAGCGCGGTGGCACCTGCTGCTACGGCCCAGAGTCCAGAGATACGGTAGCTTCAGGGGGCCTTATTATCAGAGAGGTCTTATTTTCGGGGAGGTCTTATTTTTGAAGGATGTCCTATATTTCAGCAAGAGGCAAAACTGTAAGTAGGTCTTATTTTGGGGGGATGTCTTACTTTCAGGGAAACATGGTAAGTGAGTACAGTGAAAAGTGGAAGGATTAATAAAGAGGAGGCGCCATTGGAGTAAAAAAAATTTATTTTGAGGAATAAGGAAACCAGATAAGTAGATAGTAACTGGTATTTATAAAAATAATTATAAGTGGAGCAATTATATGCATAAGAGAGTTTAAGGTTTGACCATGGGAGGAGATTCTTAAGGTTGGGGGGAGGGTGGGTCTAAAAACTAAAAGATCAAATGTTGGATTATCCATTTGAATATCCTAAATATGATGACAGGAATTATGGAAAAGCAGTGAGCCACGTACAAACGAGGAGGTATAACTGGAAGGTAAGGACAGATTGGGAGGGGATAACAATCTGATGGTATGTATTTCAGAAGAGCAGTGGTTTTGAGTGAGGAAGAAATGGACTGAAGCAGCAAATGGGAGAAAGGGTTCTAACTGGGGGGAATGAACAAACATCATTACTTAAGGACTATAAGGAATAGTCAGGTGGGACAAGAAAGTGAACAAAATGTTATTTTCAACATTCTGTCTCTATTTGGTGCTAATAAACTATCAACTCCAGGAGACAAATTGGAAGGGTTAGGGCAGGTGGCATTGAAAGGTTGGAAGATTGCATGAAGTTGGATCTACACACAGCCAAACGAGCATAAAATTTCCCAGCAATAATGCCAACCTGGCAATTTTGAATACAAATAAGCAAACACCTTGTATAAGCTTCATGAGATCAGCTCAGTAACTTTCCAATAATTACCCTTTCTGCTTAAGTTAGCAACTAAGAAATTTTAATGATAATTACCTTTAGGTAGAAGGCCTTGCATGACTAAATAAAAAGTGTACCTGAAGAGGAACAGGGCTGGAAAGGGTACTTTCACTTTTATACTTTATTCATTTCTATATTATTTCAAATATTCTTTAACAAGTATGCATTTCTTTTTTTAATATAATTTATTTTTATTGATTTCAGAGAGGAAGGGAGGAGAGAGAGGTAGAAACATCAATGATGAGAGAGAATCATTGACTGGCTGACTCCCGCATGTCCCCTACTGGGGATCAAGCGAGCAACCTGGGCATGTGCCCTTGACAGGAATCAAACCCAGGACCCTTCAGTCCATAGATTGACATTCAATCCATTGAGCCAAACCGATTAGGGCTCACAAGGCTGTCTTGATGATATATTTATATTTATATATTTCAGTACTAAATGACTAGAAGAGATATAATCCTATTTCCACCTCCACCCCACCTCTTCAAGTCCCAAGACAGCACTACCAGCCAATGGCAATAGAGACTTCTTTTAGATAATCCCAGTCTAGGGAAAGTTTAAAAATCCTATGCATTCTCCTTACTATTAGACAACTCCCTTATATTAAGCTAAAACCTACCTCTGTTAGTTTGACCCATTGGTCTAAGTTTGGTTACAAGGAATGCCACAGACAAGCTTCTCTACTCTTCTAGAAAATACTCAAGTATACGAAGATAGCTATCAGTCTGTCCTTTTGGGAATGGGTGCTTTACCTATATAAATTTCCCAATAAAACATCTGTCATTATCCATCTTCTAATTTCAGTGAAGTCCTGACAAATTGCTTGGCAGAGAAGAAGGGGAACTACTGCAGATTTCCTACAAAATAATGAGGTACAAGTAATCAACTGTAACTACAATCCTTTATGGAAAGTTACAGAAGATCATGCAGCTATTACTCTTTCTTTGTTAGATATCACTGAATCCAATAGCTTTCTGAAATAAAGCATACGAATGAAGACAAGGTCAGATGCTTCTGACAAAATTTCAGCTTTAGATAGCGGCATCTGAGTGGCTCAAGAACTTGCTATAAATGCAGCCAATTGTTAGTCCTCCAGTAGACAGATGAACAATCAACTAATGATCTTGCCTCAGTAAAATATTTCTTGCTGTTTTTGCCAGTATCGCCAATAACAAAACA
Organism: Murina feae; assembly: GCA_004026665.1. Classification (NCBI taxonomy): domain Eukaryota; kingdom Metazoa; phylum Chordata; class Mammalia; order Chiroptera; family Vespertilionidae; genus Murina; species Murina feae. The sequence goes on from PVJC01013291.1 coordinate 22,192, forward strand.
CCTGGTGTTTCTACCATGGACAAATGAGGCTTCCTCACAATTTTTTAAAAATCTTTTTAAATAAATATTTTCATTGATTTTAGGAGAGGGAGTGAGAGGGAGAGAAACATCAACAGATTGCCTCCTGTACACCCCCTACTGGGAAAGGGCGGGAAACCTGGGCATGTGCCCTAACCAGGAATTCAACCAGCAACCTTTTGGTGCACAGGTACACGCCCAATAAACTGAGCCACACAAGCCTGGGCACTTCCTCACAATTTAAAAGAAGCAAAGGAATGAATAATAAAAGTGATAAACAAAAATCAAACTTAGTGATTAAACTTGAGACTCATGGAAAGGTTTAAGCCCATAATGCCACAGCTGTTAGATAACACCAAGAAAACGGATAATGAGAAGTAGAAGAAGTCTACAAAGAACTGATAGCATAAGAAGCACAAGTTCAAGAAGCCTTGTACTTGTGAGTACAGGAAGCACAGTAGGGTACACTGTGGCTAAATACTTGTTAAAACTGCATTATCATCGGATGAAAAACAATCAGAATTGCCTGTGCCAAAACTTACAGTAAGAATTCAGGACCAGACAGTCATTTATTAGGAATAACACAGACTTTTATTTAGGCTTACCTAATGTTAAGACACAAACTTGAGAAAATCTTCCCAAATGTTGCTTCAGTTTTTTGTATTTTTTTTTTCCTGATTCTGAACCTAAGGAAAAGAAGAGGTCCCTTGAGCCCTAATTGAAAACATCCCTCTTTATTTTTCTTTACTGAACTGTCTTCCACCTCATCAGAATGTACTATAATTCATAACTATATATCTTTGTGCTTGCTTATTGACCAATGACCCAGGAAACTATAAGCAAAATCGAGGCCAAAACAACTATTTTTAACACTGTACGCACGGAAGCACAGGGCCTTGTACATGGAATGTACTCATTCAATCTTTGTAGTTAGTGAAGACAAAACGAGAAAAAGGAAAAGGGGACCCCAAGTCACTATAACCACTTTGCTTCCAACACTAATTTCAATGTTGAGAAATTAATCGCTTGTTGGGCACTTATGATTTAGACCAGGCATCCTCAAACTACGGCCCGCGCCTGTCCTGCTTTTAAAACAAGATATGTGCAGTGTGCATAGGAATTTGTCCGGCCCTCCCACGGTCTGAGGGACAGTGAACTGGCCCCCGGTTTAAAAAGTTTGAGGACCCCTGATTTAGACCTTTTATATACATCATTTAATTTAGCAAGCCTGTCACGTTTCTCACTTGAAACTAAAGTAAGGCTCCGAGGAACTAAATATTAAAAGGATTTACTTAAGCTGCACACCTAGTAAACTGGAGCTCCAGATTATGTGAACATCAGGTTTATCTGATGTGAAGGTGGCCCCCAAGATGCCCTTGTCTCCAATGATCTCCTCTCCATACAGCTGTGGAGAAGTGGGAGGGAGGGGGGAACACCTACGGCAAATTAGTAGCTTTATAAAACCCAAGACCTGTGGCTATGTAGGCAGTCTTAATTTTCTTTCAGGTTGCAGAAATCCTGCTAAAGAAGTGAGTTATAAAAAAGCAAAACAAGCAGTTTTACATTAATCAAACAATTCGATCCTCAAACTACCTTCCCAAGAGCCGTATCCCCATTCTCCCCATTCTATTAGTGAAAGCACCGGGGCTAAGGACGCTTAAACCTTCACATTCCCGCTACAAACATAGGGACGTGGGGTTTTCCAAAAGCGAACAATTGCTGCCTGTTTGACTCTCGTGCCCCAATCCTCATTTTCCCCCTGTACACATGTGATCCGGAGGGGAGCGTTCAACAGCTCAGTTTACCCATTCGCACTTTAAGTGTGATGAGGGACCCACTCACTCTCTGCGCCATGAGTTAAGTGTTGACTGCCAAACACATTCGTGGGAGACACCGCATCCCGGTCAAACGGAGGGTGTGGGAACAGCACTTCAGAAAGGGCTGCGCTGCAGCCAAAACCGACTCCGGGCTGCGCTCCACGCTCGCCCTGGCCAGCGCCTCTCACTTCCTCTTTCCCCTCCACCCAACCATTCCTTCCTGGAGTCAGATGTAAGGCGACAGGCGGGTTCCTACCTTGGTCTGCACAGTCTTATCAAACTTGTCATTTTTGAAGCTAAACGTATTTTGATGTCTCTGAGGCCTGGAACGGGCCACGTTCCCTCTCTGGGAGCTCATCGCCGAAATCACCAAACGCCGGGATCAGGAAGTTCAGGAAACCACAAACTACCTCCCGGAGAAGACGCCTGTCACTGACCCGGAAGGAACTGAGGTAGCTTTCTCGCCCCGCCCCCGTCAGTCCACGTGACGCCGCGGAGGTCAAAGGACGTCCTCTGCCCCTCAGCCACTTGAAGGCTCTTTCCTCGAAGCCAAGGCTCCATCCCTCCGCTCACCCTCTGTCTCAAACTCCGCGTGTAAATCCCGCTTTCTTCGAAGCGAGCATTCCCCCATTGGTCCGAACGTGGATGTCCATCAAGGCGGAGGGGCGGGGAACGTTTGCTTCTATTGGCCCTTCTTTTCCGCAATCCCCGCCTGCTGCCGACTCAGCTCAGCCTCTCCTGGCGCCCGACTCCGCTGGGCGGCTTGTGATTGGTGGAAATCGGGTTAAACGGGCTGCGTCCCGCCCCCTGCCTGCTCGGAGGCTGGAGCCCGGGTCAGTTTTGGCATCTTCATCCAGTCAGTGACCAAGTGCTGGCTCGGCGCGTCTGTTGCTGGTCCCCCTCGGTTCCCTTCCAGCCTCCCTCCCGCCACGAGGGCGAGCCCGGCGGCCGGCAGGCGGAACAGGAGGATTAACGAGAAGAAGCACCTGGCCGGGTCTGGGTGGTGTCTGCCGTGCCAGAAAGGGCGGCGGTGGTGGTGGTGGCGGCGGCGGCGGCGGCGGCATCGGCGACCACGGCCGCTCGGGACCTGAGTGCCCACCGAGAGCAACCCAGGGTGGCGGCAGCTCCAGCGCCTGGCGCCGGGGCCGTTAGTCAGCAGAACGAGAGCCCGTGTGGAGGAGCAGGGCCGGCGCGAGGCGGCGAGCAAGGAGCGCGAGTGGGCCCTCTCGGGCGCTGCCGCCTTTCTTCGTCCCGTCGCCGGCACAGCAGCCCTCGTCCCTTCAGCTCGGCCGGTCCCGCCCGCAGGCCGGGAGAGTCCGGCGGCGGCGGCATCGCGGAGCGCGCCTGGCGGAGGACAGCGCGTCGGCAGAGGTTCTCTCCCGGCCCTTTCAGCCCGACACCTTGACTGCGCTCCCCCCCCCCCCTTTGGTGCAGGTGCGTGAGGCGGCGGGGGGCTGGGCCGCTGCGGCGGGGCGTGGGGAGGGGGCGCTGGGCCCGGAGCCGCAGCGCGGGCGGGTCGAGGCGCGCCGTGGCCCGGCAGGGGGAGGGGAGCGGGATGCGTCTTTGTTGCTGGAGACCGACTCGGCGCGGGGACCGGCGCGGGGAGCGCCCCTCCCCCCGATTTTGGAGAGCGTTCTCCAGGGGGTTCCGGGAAGGGGGCGGTCGGGTAGGGTCCGCGTGGTGGGCGAGGCGGCGGGAATCGGGGGGCCTGGGCGAGACTGACCAGGGGGGCGGGAGCGGTCCTCGGTCCTCTCGGCCGGGAAGGTCTCCTTTCACTTCCTTCGCTTTTCTAGCCGCGGCCGGAGGGGAGGTCAGGTTCGCGGCGCCCGCGAGCTTCCTCCGGGGTGTCCTCGCGTGTCCGCCTGCATGGCGGGGCGAGCCGGCCGGGCCGCGGGCTTCCTCTGCTGCAGGCGGGCGAGCTGGAGTCTCACCTGTCTTCCAACTCGAGGGCGGAGTGGCGAGGGGTTTTGAGTCGGAAAATGGGAGTTTATGTTTGGGTGTTTGGTGTTTTGTTTTGTTTTTAATCCTGAAACGAAAGTTGTTCTTAGTTCTATTGTATTGGTGTGAAGGGCTTTTGTGCAGATAATTTAACCAGCTTCTTGTTGGAAACGAAAATGTTGGTGAGGGTCGATGGTGAAATGTCTGGCAATGCCGGAGCATAATTTGTTTTAGACGGTGCTTTGTTTTAAGTCAGTGTTGAGGTGGATTTGGTAAGCAAAGGGATGAATAACGGGATACAGAGAGGATGATCTTTAAATTTTGGGTGTTTATTACTGTTTAATACTTGATCCACGAGATGAGTCATTGATTGTTAAGGCTCCAGGGAATAAAATGGATTTTGGATATCTTCTGCCAGCACTTGAAACCTAGTGGGTCTGAGTAGAAGTCAGGTACCTGCTGTAATCGTATCCATCTGTTTACATTAACAGGCAGACTTAAAAGAAAATGAACTCTTCTCCACAAAGAGTTTGTCTCTTTATATATTTATAGCATAAACTCACTTGGGTGATATGTCTAATGTCTAATAATTACCAGTGTTTCGATAGTTATCATAATTGCAGTGTTCTAATTGGGTACTGCCAACTCCTTGCTTGTTGGTAAATTTCTATTTTTGGAGTAGGGGTAGTGGGTTCCTTGAACAGTGGAGATAGTCACGTTTCCACTAATAAAAGATATAAAATCCCTGTTGGGTAATAATTGCTGTGCTTCATTTTTGAGATCCAGGAGGAAATGAATAGCACCCTCATCCATATTTTGACCTCTCTCTTCTCTTACCTTAGTATTAATAAGGTTAATTGGCAAGGATGGGATTAGATTTTTACCAGGCAAGGCAGTTCTAATTTTGTCCCTCACTGTATGGTACTGTGGGTAAGTGGCTTGTGTTCTTGAGTATTTTTGCCCATTTTGAAATGTGTATGAAATGACATCTGACAAAGAATTTTCTGTATCCCTGTGACAAAATGTTTTGGTTGGTTAATGAACACAGAAGTACTAGGCAATTAGTGTGTGTTCCAAGTTCTGTCACTGAATTGGTCTGCAAGGCCAGCTATCCCACATCTGAGTCAGTTTCTTCATTTGTAATATAGGGCTAATAAAAGATGCCACCTGCTCACTTTATAGTAAGGGCAATAAGAATCCACATTTACTCTGGTGTGTGACACAGATAGTTTCAGTTAAATAAGAGCGCTTTGTAGTGCAGTTCTCTTGTTTTGGTGTTATGAATTTCAATATCTTGGTGAAGAATTAGCATAAGGTAATTCTATTAGGGGGAATGCCTATCTATATGCATTTAGGAATTTATACGAGTAGACATAAAGTTTCTTCCACGTTAAGATTGGTTATATCTTTAGAATCAGTGATAACAAGAAAAGAGAGTGACAAATTAACTTGGTTGGTTTATTTACTGATAGACTTTATTTGTAATATAGCCAAAGATTTGCTCCTACTGCTCAAAAATTATGCCTGCCTTTCGTACCCTGTTAGAAATTTTTCACATACTTTGCTCTATATGCCTCTCAACTGGCTTTTGTGAGTTAGAGGAGAAAAGCGATGTCATATACAGGTGAAATAAAGCCCAGAGTACTTAATTATTTAAATTGCCTAAAGCTACATTTGTAAGATGCAGAATTGAGACCTGAAGCTGAGTTTTCTGACATCGATTCCTAAATCCTTTCCTCGGGAGCAGTGTTTTTCAAACACTTGGCTGGGCCCAGCAGCTTTTGCCAATTCAGGTGAAATGACAATACAGCAAGATAAGTATTGACAACACACAGTATAATGAATATCCATGCATCCATTACCAATTTGAAGAAATAAAACTACAAAACAAAGTGAAGCTTTCTCATAGTACTTTACATACCTCCTACACCCTTTCCTCATTCCTCACCACTGACCAAAATTGATACGCATCCATCCTATCCATGTTTAGACTTTACTTCCTACCTTTACATCCATGAACATTATATGGTTTTTCTTGTTTTAAGACTATTTAAATATGATGATTGTATCTGTAGCTTTCTTCACTCAATTTGCTAAAGTTTATTTGTGTTTATTCAGGTAGTTCTAGTTTATTTTTACTGCAATATGGTATGTGCTCCATTATGTGACTATATCAAGTTTTTGTTGGTTATTTTAGTTTTTGCACTTCTTTGCTTAATAAACAGTCTTGTGGGGAATATTTTTTTATATATTTACTTAGGGCAGTGATTCTTGACCCTATATCTCATTTTTATAGACATGTTTTGTAATTTCCCCAGTACGAGGTGGACCGGTTAATAATGTGGATTTTGTAATCAAAGAAAACGCGATAATTTCAAGAGAAACATCAAAAGTGCTTTAATCAAAGTAATGTCCATCACTAGCTACACATTTCCCCCATCTTTCAGGTAATTTGTGGATACCTTCCCAATAGAACTTTTCTTGTTTTGAGGCAAACCATTCAGAGACCCAATATTCTACTTCTTCCTATGTTTTGAAGTGCTGCTCAGAAAGTGCATATGCCATCAATCAGAACAAGTGGTAATCTGAAGGAGCAAGGTCTGGAGAATACCGCAGGTGGGTTAATACTTCCCAGGCAAGATCTTTTAATGTGTCTTTAACTGATTTTGAAGTGTGTGATGGTGTGTCATCATGAAGCAAAATTACTTTGCCATGTCTTCTGGCACATTCTGGTAATTTCACGATCAAAGCGTGGTTCAAATTGATTATTTGTTGTCAGTAGTGATCAGTATTAATGGTTTCACCTGGTTTTAGAAGCTCGTAATACACCATACCTTCCTGATCCTACCAAACGCAAAGCGCTGTTTTCTTTCCTAAGTGATTTGGCCTTGTTGTCGATGTTGATGGTTGACCCAGATCAAGCTATGATTTTGTGCGTTAGGGATTCTCAAAATAAATCCGCTTTTCATCACCAGTCACAGTTCCATGCAAAAAAGACTTTCGTGCTGTTGAAGCAACATTTTACTGATGACTTTACAGTTTTCCATTTGTCTTTTGTTCAGTTCTTGTGGCACCCATTTTCCTTCCTTTCAAATCTTTCCCATTGCTTGTAAATGATCAGAAATTGTTTGCTGAGCAACATTTAATCTTTCTGCAAGTTGTTTTTGAGTTTTCCACGCATCTTCATCCAATAATGCCTGTAATTGTTGGTCTTCAAACTTTTTTGGTTGACCTGGACGTTCTTTGTCTTTGACATCAAAATCATCACTTTTAAGGCGTTTAAACCAGTGTTCACAAGTATCTTGAGATAGAGCATGTTCACCATAAGCTTCCCAAAGTATATGATAACTTTCACCAGCACTTTTCTTCAAAATAAAGTAACGAATTAAAACATCCTGCAAATGCTCTTTTTTTTGGCACGAAATTCAGCATTTTTAAGCGTAAAAATATCTATGATAACACCTTCAGAAAATTTGACCTGAAGTTTTGAAGCTTGTCAATACAACAAAATAGCATACATATCAAATCGCATATATATTAACATATATGTAATTCCATCTATTGAGAAAAATCAGCATTAGTAACCAGTACACCTGGAACTGTCCTAAAAAGAAATTCATAATAATAAACTTCGTATTTTAAGGAAAGTAATGCCCTTACTAAAATATAAAAAGTAATTTATAACAAAGTAATACATTTTGCTCTGTAAATGCTGGAGCTCAACCACACTCCAAATCTTTCTACCAAGTGTGATAGTAGACCAGTAACCATCAGAATTCTGGGAGCTTGTTAGAAATCAGAAGTTCAGGCTCTACTCTTCTAACTCAGATGCTGAATTGGAACAAGATTCCCAGGTGATTTGTGTGCACATTAAAGTATAAGCACTGCAGGAAGAAATGTAGTTGTCAGCTATTTTGCACCAATGGGTAGTATCACCATGAATAAATAGGACAGCTACGAATGCAGATTAAAACAGGTGTTGAATTAGCCATTCAGACACCAGTGGTGGTACTGATGATGAAAAATAAGTTTCTGAAGTGAACTATTTTCAGTAAAGTTTGAACAAAGATAAAAGTGCAGTCTTATCTCTTTAAATAGTGGTTGCATTCTGTAAAATCTACATCTGTATTAAAACAAAACTATATTTTGTATTAAGTCCTGTTTATAAATATCTGACCTTAGTGTCCAGCAGAATGTTCCAGATATGGGATGTGGGACAGCATTATCTCTATGCACCAAGAGTGCTGGGCACCCCGGCATCTGTTCAGTAGTGCCCACTAAAAGCCAACATTGAGTAAGATTGCCCTGGTATACAAATCTAGTAGTAGATTGCTAGAACACAGTGTAGATTCTACTTCTTCAACTTTGAACTATCAGTTTTCTCTCCAAAGTGTTTGTTTCCATAATGGATGAGAAAGTCCATTTTCCCACCTTCCAGATACCTTAGACTTCTTAAGTTTCTTCATTCTGAGTATGAAATAGGATCTCATTGTAGTTTTCATTTGCATCTCCCTAATTAGATGACCTGTAATTGAGAGCTTTATTAGCCATTCACATTCCTTTTTTCTATACATTACTTAGTTTTTTTATGGGATTGTTCATTTTATTGATTTGTAAATGCTTTTTATATACTCTGGTAAAAATGGTAGGCTTTACAAATATCTGTTTGTTTTTAAGCATGCCTTTTCACTTTAAATATATTGTTAATTTTAATGTCAGATTTATTCTTTTATGATTGTGCTTTTTCTGTTTAAAGGTTTTCTTTATCCTGAGGTTATGGATTTTGTTATAGCTTATTTTTAAAGTTTTACTTTTTCACATTTAGATCTTAAATTTACATAGAACTATTTTTATGTATTGATGTATTTATGAATCTAAATCTGCTTAATAAGAATGACTAACCTTTAGCCCAGCAGGTATGGCTCAGTGGTTGAACATTGACCTCTGAACCAGGAGGTCATGATTAGATTCCCCATCAGGGCACATGCCTCCGTTTAGGACTCGATTCCTGGTAAGGGATGTACAGGAGGCAGCCAATTGGTGATGTTTCTCTCTCAACGATGTTTCTATCTCTGTCATTCCAACTTTTTAATTTGAAATCTGTAAGGTTTGAGAACCACTGCTTTAAAATATTCTGATTCCTGTGTTTCATCTGTGACTCACATTCAGTCTCTAAAACATCATAGAAAGTGAGCAGGCACTCTTAAGTACTGATCTATCATTTGTACCCTCCACATTCCACACTCCACAGTTTATTTTATATGTCTTTTCATTACTTTTTTCTGGCTAGAATTTTTTTAAGTGATTCTTATGACCATGCTTTTTAAAACATAATTTCAGAGTAAATATAAATAATATTTTAATGTTAATTTGGCTCAGGTATATATATATATATATAGGCCCTGATTTTTTTCCCAGGAATTAAAAGCAAGGATGGTTAACAAGTTATTACATACAGATAAAGATGAAAAGTGGAAAGGAATTAATGGGCCAGTCTACAGTGAATTGATAACTATTCTAAGTTTGGGAAGTTAGATATATAAACAAAGGAAGCAAAGGTCCCTAACTTCCTAGAGCTTACTAACTAGCAGAGGACCATAGGCAATGTGCACAATAAATGAAATTACATATATATATATATCTCCACATACATACACATACACGTGCATACACACACACACAAAAGTGATAAACACTTCTAAAGAAAAAGGAGAGAAGGATACAGGGAATTATTAAATAGGATGATTAGGGTAGGTCTCATTGAGAAATGGAGAATGAGCTGAGATGTGCGTTGAGGGCATTAGTTATACATGAAGATGACAGTTAGAACTTGGAAGAGTGGAGATAATGTAGTCTTTAAATTAAACCTGTGTTCCTTGCTCTCCCACTTAAGTTGTGTGAACTTAGACAAATTAATTGACTTAGCAACCTAAAACCTTGATTTCCTCATGTGTAAAAGGATGATAAGCTGAGAAAAGTATTATTAAGATAAAGGAGATGATAAGTGAAAGCATCTACCTCCCTCCCCCACCTAGTTCTCATGTAGCACTCTATATTTTCATAGCATTTATTGGCCTGTATAATAACCTGTGTCTAGTTGTAAATTTTATCCCACCCATTCACAAATATTAATGAGAAGAACCAGTCAGTGTGGTGATATATTTCATTAATTTGTAAATTACCTTTACACCTGTTTTTATTTGAGAATCACCTCATGCAGATCTGTTGAGAAAAAGTTTTTTATTTATAGAGTCTTTATGCTAGAGCTCCCCATTGTATTATTATAGGTATTAACTCATTAATCACCACACATCATTTTTGTGATGGAGACAGTGGATATGTATCATCTTGCATTTGAAGAAATTGAAACTAAAAAATAGCCTAAAGGTGACACAGGAAGTTAAGTAGAATTTGGATCAAATCTGATTACATTTGGCTGTATTTTCACTCTGTTCCCCTTTTTTTTCATTCTGCAGTATTGCTAAAATTGACTAAATTATAAAAGCGAAACTGTGTGGCTTATGTTACATTGTTAGATCACAGCCTTTGGAAAATCATTAAGACACAAAACAATATCTAAGTTACGACTTTCTTTTCAGTTTTCCCTCATTAAGTTTCTCACATTGCCTAAGAAGATGATATTAGGATTGGCAATAGTTAGAGATCTTTACCCTTGAAAATACATAGTGCTAAAGAATTTCTTTTCATTATGGCTGTCTTGGAGTATTTAAGATTTATTTTTAGTATGTAATCACACAGGGTTAAGAAAATAAATATATGCTTAATGTAGGTCAGGATGAATGAGAAAGGGGTTGAAATAACCTCATTAGCTTGGTGCAGGCAGTTCTCCATTCCAGTCCCAACAAACCTGAAATAAAGCCAGTGTCTCCAAGAATAAAAGTAGAAGACATCATCAGTTTATCCATTTCAATAAACTTGCCCTAGCTGGTTTGGCTTAGTGGATAGAGCATCCGCCTGCGGACTGAAGGGTCTCGGATTCGATTCCAGTGAAGGGCACATGACAGGGTTGTGAGTTCGATCCCAAGTCGGGGGATAGGGGGGGTGTGTGTGCAAGAGGCAGCTGATCAATGTTTCTCTCTTATCATTGATGTTTTATCTCTTTCTCCCTCTCCCTTCCTGACTGAAATCAATAAAAGTATATTTTTAAAAATTTTAATAAACTTGTTTGATTTCTGAATTTAGAAGATCTTAAATGCATTTTAAAAATTAAAATCAATTGAAATAATTCCTATAATACTTTTCCCAGAAATGCCATCCATAGACCTGTGACCTAGATATTTTGTTTCTGATTAGTGTCCTGCTTGATGTGCTGATAATTTTTTTACTCCCTAGCTTGACCATTCCCACCCCCAAATGCAAAAATTCTTCTCTGCACATCAATTATTAGCAGGAAAAGAATGCTGATCAGTAACTTCATTTGGCAGGCTTGTATCTGAAACACAACAGGTTACATTTTGTTCATTTTTTTTAACAGACCTCAGTGTCCCTATTATTAATAAAGATTTAGGGCAGTAAAGTTAATAGGAGTAAGGACTTTTTAAAATTATACAAGAGTAAAATGGCTTTCAATTTTTTGGTTAGAATTCGTAAGAAAATATTTGGTTCATGAGCTAATACATGCATACAAAAAACAGAAGAGATTATCTATATGGTCAGCATGAGCATGGTTCAGGAGATTTTTTTTGCCTCTGGAGAAAGAAATAAAACTTAAACAGAATCTTTTATAAAAACAAAACAAAAACAAAAAACCCACCATTACTACCAACAAAAAACAACAGCAAAAGTTGTTTCATCTATTTGTAGAAAGGAGTGTAAGTTGGGGAGAATTTTACATTGGAAAGATTTTACCTACAGAGATGGGAACAGTGTACAAAGGTGTAGAAGCAAGAAATAATTTTTCTTAATGAGGAACAGCATGTTTAGTAGAATGAATGAATGGGGAAGTGCCCGAAAAGCATGGAGTCCAGGAAGCAGAAAGGATGAGGAAATCATGTATGGCATGCTAAAGAATTTAGATTTATTCAAGAGGGCTTATCCATTTCCTTGAAAGATTTAAATTAAAATAGGAAAATGACATTACCAGGCAACAGTGTTATGTGGATTTAGAGGAATATGAGATATTAGTGATTTTATAACAGTGAATGAAAAGTGGCTAAGCTAACAAGATGTGACTGGGAGGAAAGGAGTAAATAAGAGGGAAAGAGAGGGAAATATTGAGATTTACAGGGTCTATAACCTTAAAAGTCTGTGATAGAGATTTATGTTTTTAGATTTAGTCATCATTATTGTATAAGTAGTAGTTAAAGCCATAGGTGTGGTTGAGATAAAAAGACAGGAAAGCAAAAGATGACCAAAGTAGTAGTTAAAGTCTTGGGTTAGACAAAAGATAAGAAGACAAATGATGGCCAGTCTGTGTGTGTGTGTGTGTGTGTGTGTGTGAATTAAATAAGCAAATAAAACCTTTGAAGGAGGTCACCAGAAAATGAAAGATTTCCTTTATTATAAAAAGGAAGGAAAGGCCCTAATCGGTTTGGTTCAGTGGATAGAGTATTGGCCTGCGGACTGAAAGGTCCCAGGTTTGATTCTGATCAAGGGCATGTACCTTGGTTGCAGGCACATCCCCAGCAGGGGCAGCTGATCCATGTTTCTCTCTCATTGATGTTTCTAACTCTCTATCCCTCTCTATCCTCTCTGTAAAAAATATCAGTAAAATATATTTTTAAAAAAGGAAGGAAAGATCAAATAGTGTTTAATACCACAAAACAATCTTATAAATTAAGACTGAGAAAAACCCAGTGCACTTTGAAATTATAAGAAGTCATTCATCAGTGATCATAAATGGGTTAACAATTTGATGATAGATGTAGATCACAATTCATTTGGGGCCCATTGGGGAATAGTGGGAAGTTTGATTCTGGAGGACACTCAGAAATAGTGATTAGAGTTTAAGTACACACACTTTTTAGAAATTTTTAATTTTTGAGTCTTGAATAAATAGAAGAGATGAACCAGTAGAGCAAGAGAGGCTAAAAATGTATGAAACCTACAGAGAGACAGTTACTGATTAGGTATGGTCTTGGAAGATGCCAAATAGAAGAAACCTCCAGAATATTTGTGAAGGGAGTGACACTTCTAAGGAAGTAAAGGTAATTAGGATTTAATTAATACTAATAGGGTCCTAAAAGAGATTATCAAATGTACGTCTGACTGTTCCAAGTAAAAGAACAAACTAATATAATATCATATATCAACTGTAATTTCTTATCCTACTCACACATTTTGAGTTGTTCCTTCTGTTGTCTTATTCTACATAACCCTTTTGTTTGTAAAAGCTGGGAACTACTATAAAATGGTAGAAAATGTAAGCACAGTAAATCAAGAGAATTACGTGTTCATTAACAATAAAAGATGATAGAAGTTGAATGATTCCCCAATTGAACTCTTTTTTTTTTTGTATTTAGACTTTAAGAAGTTGAGGTCAATGAGAACTATTTGATACTATTTTGGCTTGTTTTTAGTAATGCTCCCATAGGTTTTACTTTTTTTCTTTAGAAATATCTCTTTCAGATTATTATTTTAATATTTTTAAAATATATATTTTATTGATTTTCCACAGAGAGAAAGGGAGAGGGACAGAGTCAGAAACATCTATGAGAGAGAAACATCGATCAGCTGTCTGCTGCATGCTCCCCACGGGGGATGTGCCTGCAGCCAAGGTACATTCCCTTGACCAGAATCGAACCTGGGATCCTTGAGTCCGCAGGCCGACGTTCTATCCACTGAACCAAACCGGTCAGGGCTAGATTAATTTTTTAATAGAATGTACAGTGAGGTTTCTCTTTCTGCAGAGGCAAAGAGAGAAAGAGAACCATATCTAGTTGTATAAATAAAGATAATGTATTAATAGAGGACATAAGAGGTCAAAAAAAATCCAGGCAAATTAGAGGAGAGGGAGGATTTAGTATTCTATATAATAATCCTATATAATAAAAGGGGAATATGCACAATGACCCCAAGAGCAGAACCACTGGGAATGATTGGTCACTATGATATACACTGACCACCAGGGGGCAGACACTTGATGCAGGAGCTGCCCCCCGGTGGTCAGTGTGCTTCCACAGAGGGAGCTCTGCTCACCCACAAGCCAGGCTGATTGCTTCCAGTACAGTGGTGGTGGTGGGAGCCTCTCCTGCCTCCTCAGCAGCTCTAAGAATGTCTGACTGCAGCTTAGGCCTGCTCCCTGCTGGCAAGTGGACATCCCCTGAGGGCTCCTGGGTTGCCAGAGGGATGTCTGACTGCCAGCTTAGGCCCGATTTCCCGGGGAATGGGCCTAAGCCAGCAGGTGGACATCCCCTGAGGGGTCCCAGACTGTGAGAGGGCACAGGCCAGGCTTAGGGACCGCCCGGAGTGCACCAATTTTTGTGCACTGGGCCTCTATAATAATAAAAGTATAATATGCTAATTAGACATGACAGAGCTGGGGCTGCTAGGGAAGCCTGGGTCCCAGGTGCCTGGCTGGGTCCTGGGTGCCAGAGGGATGCTGATGCCGGCAAGGAAGGCCTACTTTTGCATGAATTTTGTGCATCAGGCCTCTAGTAATAAAATAATCATGCTGGAGAAAGCTCTAGATGCTATCTTTCAGTCTTCTCACATTATAATGGAAGCAGTTAAGATCTTAAGAAGACTTTAAATAAAATTATAACCAGAACTTGATTTCCTAGGCTCAAGTTTCTACTACTCCTTTATTTCATTAAAATGAGATATGTATAATGTGAAACAGGGCTTCAAAAGTTGAAAATTGTATGCAATACCAAAAACATTTGATGAGTTTAATATTTCATGCCTAACATGGTTTGTAGCGTAATATTTAGTAACCCAGTTGATTACATTTGGAAGGATGATCTTTAATGCTTGCTTTCTTCCTCATCCCAAACAAATACTTACCCCAGAGATACACTAGACATGTAGGCTACCAAAAACTAGCTGTAACATTCTCCTCAAATCAGGTATTAAGGATTTGCCTCAACTGTTTTGTTGTGGGTTTTTTTGCAACCTCTGTTTGCCTTCCTGCCATCCTTCTCCAGGTGCATTACTTGGCATATAGTGTCAGTATATTATTCTGTCAGTTTCACCTAAAATACTTCCTTTTCAGACATACTCTAGAAATTATCTCTAAAAGAGAACAAAAGTCTACCAAAAATAATTACTTGTTTGCTACTTGGGTCTTTTAACTATAAGACAACATTTTTATTAACTGAAATATCCAGTAAATCAATAACTTTATTTTGCAGAGTAGAAAGTTAAGCATGTTACCAAATTGGAGAAAATTACTTTTAAGTGTAGTCAAGTATTGATATTAAACTAAAGGATGTGGTTTACATATTTTGCAACTATCATTATTCATTTCTTAATTTTTTCCTCTCACCATGTACTCTTTGTTTTGTTTTTTTCCTCACTGTCATACTTTTTTTTTAAACTATATTTTTGTTGCTCTCAGAGAGGAAGGGAGAGAGAGATAGAAACATCAGTGATGAGAGAGAATCATTGATCAGCTGCCTCCTACACACCCTCTAATGGGGATTGAGCCTGCAACCCAACATGTGCCTGACTGGGAATCAAACTGTGACCACCTGGCTCATAGGCTGGTGTAGCTCAAACCCTGAGCTCCACTGGCCAGACCACTGTCACACTTTACACATTTTATTCACCTAGCCTGAAGGGTTTTCCTTATGCTTTGGAAATCATATCTAACTCTAAAATTCTAACTCCTTCCCAAAGTCTTTCCTAATTATTGATACCTACTTTTGTCTGATATCTGAAGCTTAAAATGTACTCCACATTACATAACACTTAATTTTTTATAAGTTGAAAAAACCCTCAAGCATTAACTTAATAATAAAGTATATATTTATTCATTATAATACATTTAAAATATTGAGTACCAATTTACAAAAAGCTCATGAATTTAGAATTAAAAGAGACTTTAACAAACATTAGGTAAGTTACTTTATGTTTTCAATTGAAGAAACAGACTCAGCAGTTAAATAAGTTTTTTACCCCAAGTCTTAAAGAATTAAAACTAAAAAAATCTGAGGAACAGAATAAACTGGTGAATATAATAGAAGTAGGGGCATAGCAAGGGAATGGACTGACAGTTCTCAAGGGGAAGGGAGTGTGATGGGTGTGGGAAGAGACTAGACAAAAATCTTACACCTATGGATGAAGACAGTGGCGGGAGTAAGGGTATGGGGG